>AYEL01075164.1:0-16227 GCA_000484575.1 Olivierus martensii | reverse complement strand
GCAACAGCATTTCACATTTGAAATGCATTTTCTTGAGCTTAAATTAACCTGTGATCTTGAAAATTTAATCAATTAAACATGTTAACTACACAAATGCATTGTACAAATTTCATTACTCTACAATAATTTTTTCTTGGTGTTGGGATTTTTTTTTCCGTCAGTGTATATTAAATAATTTTAGTGTATTTTTTCCCTTATATTTATTTCATATCATTTCTTCCTTACTACATTTTATAGCTTTATATCAATAAATAATTAATTATCAATTTTATTAATAATTTTTTTGTAATCAATGGGATCTTGATCTTGATTATACCGATCAATCGCTGGTGCATATTCGGATATCGACTCCCAATAGACCCCTTGATCATCATTGACCCCCTTTAAAATTTCATCGACCCCGTTGGGAATCCCTGGTCTAGAATCTTTAGATAGTCAAATATAGTGACGTGTAAAAATAAGCAGTGGTATAAGCTAAAAACTCAAATAGGTCTACATAAGTTTGGATACAAAAAAAATTCCATTTCTGAAATTTTTGTATCCAAACCAGGACTCGTTTAACAAATAAACGAATAGACTGTGTGTACAGAAAAGCTATTTTAATAAAAACTCAGTAATTGTAAAACAAATATGATTATTTTTTCAATATTATTGAAATGTCATCTATTTTTTCAATATAAATAAAATATTAAATAGAAAACAAATATAAACAACTCAATTGTTTCCATTTTGCATGATTTTTTCTACCTCATTTTGTTTTTATTCTTATTAAAAACGGGTATTTTTTAACTAAACATTTTTATTAAAATCTCGAGAAATAAATAAATTACTAATTCGGGAATTCCAGAATCTCGAGAAAGCAAAAAGTTCGGGAAAACACAATCACTAGAGTTGATGACCGGCACATGTTCACACTATCTATTCCACACTGCCACCGACACGGGCAAATCAGTCAAAGTATTCTCGTCGAGAATGTCGGTCGGTGACTGTTGGCCACGGTCCGTGTCGGTGACGTATGGTGTGAATGTTTCCATTGTAAACATATGGCAGAATATTCTGTTGATCCTGAAATACTAGATAGGGAAAGTAGCGATACTCCGATATGTTTGTGCAAAGAGCAGCTTTGTCGTCTGCTAGTAAAACAATATATTGACATATTTAAATCATTTATGTACATTTTTTGGACTTAGTTTTAAAATTTTACTACTCCCTATTATTTTTATTATTAATTTCTTTATTTTATTTAACTTTATTTATTTATTAATTTTAATGCTATGTAAAAAGAGCATCAACATAGCAGAACAATGTTGTAACCATCGTTGCAACATATTAGAACATTAATATACATAATATATATAACATAATGTTTTAACAGAGCATTAACATGTTCTACATATTAATGTTGTATGTTAAGGTATGGTCTTGGATATGGTACAGTACTTTCTCATTTTCAAATTTCCTTTTAAAAAATAATATTAAATTATTTTTTAGAAGGATATAATCAAGGGTGGACTGGGACAAATTTTCGGTTCTGGCATTAATACTGACACGGCCCATCTATCCGGTTAACGGCCCACTAGTTAGATCCTGTTTAGGCATGTTTAATTATATTTTCATTTATTTTATTTAGTATATTAATTTTCGAAATTAATATCTCTTTCATTCTTTTGATTTATTTTTACATTCCACTGCACAACAGCCCGTCATATCGATAAAAAGTTACGATATTTACACTCAATTGACTATTTAGGATGTGCTGATATACAACCGAACTGGTTTCTTTGTAATTTTACATTTATTTTATTTAATATATTAATTTTCAAAATTAATATCTCTTTTGCTCTTTCGATTTATCTTTACATTCCACTGCACAACAGCCCTTCATATCAATAAAAAGTTACAATATTTACACTCAATTGACTATTTAGGATGTGCTGATATATAACCGAACTGGTTTCTTTGCACAAAAATGGCAGAAAGAAGGTCACGTGGTACTGAGCAGCCTATGGGAGTGCTATGTTGTTGGCAAATGCACCGGAAAAGAGTGTCGTTACTTTCTGTATCTAGTACTTTAATAAATATATAGTAAGACCCCTCTTAACGCTGTTCTGTTTAATGCTGTTTTGATATAACACGGTTTTTTGAATTCTATATTTTTATTGATTCATTTTTGCGTGGTTTTTCAAACAAGTCACGTGATACTGAGCAGCCTATGGGAGCGCTACGTTGTCGGCAAATGCACTGGAAAAGAGTGTCGCTATTTTCTCTATCTAGTACCATGGTCTATAAATATATATTTATAGACCATGCTAGTACTTTAGTTGATTCAGTGATTGTGCACTCTCTGGCGGTGATGTTACGTTTAGTGTGAATTAGTCTTAATGCAACCCTCATTATTTCCAAGATTCACGAATTTATGAATTAATACTGTGTCTTTCCGCTCTTCAATTTAGAAAAGATTTACTTGGAGGAACATTGAAATTCATAATGCTATGATATTATATAGTTTACCCCTTCTATAGCACGGTAGATAGGTTCCTAAAAAACGCAGTCTTGTATGAAACCTTCTTGTATGAGACTTGGAACCAATACAAAAAAGAACTTACGTTCCAAAACCAATTAAAACAAATAACTTTGTTTAATTCCACATAAAAAACTTAATTTTTATTAAGGAAATTAATAACACGATAAAGAACGAAAAAAACACACACGTAAGACAAAAAAAAAGAAAAATAAATATATATATATATATATATTACCGTCAAAAACGAAATTAGTTAAAACCCGACTTGCTTAGTTGGAACAAAGCCAGTTCGTGAATACCTGTATTAACTAGTCAGTACTAGAATCAATACTAGAATTGACTAAGACATTTTAGGGAAATTGGAATTGACGGAAAAATTGCTTTGTTTGCAATTATTTAGTTTTTACTAGGTAAAAGGTATAAGTTAAAGGTCTTCGATTTGTTCAGTTTATGAAAAACCGAGCTTTTTGTTCTGGAATAAAACAATCGCCCTATCGAATCATGTTCGGGATAGACCCAAAAGTAGGACTTCCGACTTCAGCATTTCTATCAGATGCTCTTGAAAACATTGAAGATGAGGACGAACTCCAGATTCATCGAGGAGATGAATGCGCGACAGAACGAAGCTGAGATCCCTACTGAAGAAAAACATGAGGCTTGTTCTAGTAGCGTTTACATTACATCAGACAGAAGAGAAGCTCACGAAAATTTGTCTAAACAGGTCAAGAAAATAAAGCGTATCTCCGATGCCACCCACCTCCCTGTTGAAGTAGGAGATAAGGTCGTAATCCCTATCCCGGTTGTGGACAGAGCAAAGGCAAATTTTCAAAATATCATTGGAGTTGTGCTGGAAAAAATGAAGATCTGCACAAGATCGGAACTAAAGATAGAAAAGTGGATAAATTATATTGCAGATAGGTTTTGTATCTTTTATGTATTTGTTACTATTTAGAGAGTGCCTAAAATATGATTATGAAAAAAAAATATCTTTTGTAGATCGGAATTTGACTTTTGTCTGAAAAAGTTCCTGATGACCGGGTACCAGATATAAATATTTCTTTGAGGACGGCAGCTAGGAAAGCGGCGATGGCACAACAAGGGTTCACACGTTGTGTTTGCGAGAAAGTTTCATTTCGAAAAGATGCTTGTGCAAGGAGAAAGGAATTCTCTGCAACTTTAAATGTCATAACAATTTTCTATGCGGAAACAAATAATGTCCATAAATATATACTGTAGATATTTCTTCTATAAATTTCAGTTACTATGATCATAAATATATTTATTTTGTAGATTTCAGTTATTATGTTTTTATTTTTTCCCCTAACGCATGATTGCACGATCAAGAAGATATCAGGCTTATCCTCGTAAAAGAAATTTTAGATACTTTTAGTTTTCACTAGTCATATCGAGTTTTAACTAGAGAAATTTTAGTGAAAACCAGAAGTTTTTAACAAATGTAGTGAATTCTAGTATTGACTAGTCTATACTAGAATTCACGAACGGGCTTTGTTCCAACTAGTTTCAACTAGGCAAATCTAAAGTCACTCTATGCTCCTATAGATCGGGTTTTAACTAATTTCGGGTTTTGACGGTAACATATGTATATGTAAAACAAAAGGAAAGAAAAAGTATACAGCCTATGTAACATTCATTTATAATTATATCTTCCTTACTGTTGTTCAGTTAAAACGAGAACGTTTTTTCTTTTTAAACAATATTAACTTCATTTTCTGAACTTTTTCTGCATTTAAAGTTTGTGTATCTTCTGCTCTCTCTACAAAATCTGTAAGCTAACTTGCTACAAAACAATCGTTCCTTAACATATACCCCAAAAAAATTATGAATAAAAAAGTTTTTTTTTCTATTTCATATTCCGCTATTGAAGAAAACAAAACTTACTTTTCATCCAAGAACTGGACGTTTAGAACACAAAATGCTTAATAGTTGACAGTTAACTCAATTTCTAATCGAAATCGAAAATGGACTGCATATTGTCCTCTCAAGGCAAATTAACGAAATTACATTTATGACTAATTTTAGCAAAGTACAGTGGTACCTCGGATCACGAACGTCTCGGTTCACGAACAAATCGGTCTACGAACACCATTTGCGAACAAATTTTGCTTCGCTTTACGAACGATGCTTCGGTTCACGAACACACACGCACGGAGTGCATGGAGCGCACGTGACTCGCGGCGCACAAAACCCTGCGCACAGCCTCGTCCCCAGAAGCAATCCAGTTGGCCCAGCTCACATGGGTACAGTAGAGTCCCAACAAGTGTTGATATTTTAGTTTTTTTCATTATTTAATTAAATTTATCCCTTATTATGGCTCCCAAAAAAGTTAAAAGTGTTAGTGAAGGTGGTGTTAAACATGCTTTCTTCTAATATTACTGTTATATTTATTTCCTTTCTGTATTATTTCCACACATAAAGCCATAACATGTTAAAATTTTTTTCCTGGACAAAACACGTATTATTTGGATTTACATTAATTGCAATGGGAAAAATTGATTCGGATTACGAACTTTTCGGATCACGAACAGGGTCAAGGAACGGATTGTGTTCGTGAACCGAGGTATCACTGTATTTCCCAGTGAATTGTGTATCCATAGTGTGAATTTACAAAAATTAATGAAAAAAATTTTGTTGTAGGAGTAAATGTAATTTAAGTAAAAACCGTGTTGTAGAAGTACCGTATTATATGAGAGTTTCCGCAATTTTCTAATCGTTAGAGCGAAACTGTGTTTTAGGAAACCGTGTTATACGAGGGCTAACTGTATTATATTTACTGAAAATTGATCATTTTACCGATCTTCATTATATTGTCCCCAAGAAAAACTTTTTTAATTGCAAAATTATTTCATTCATTGATTTTATTTATTTCAAACCTCGTATTTATCGAAATGTTATATATAGCATTCGCAAATTTATTTAAACCTTGTGCAAAATGATTTAATCCTTTTGCAAATATATTTAATCTTTTTGCAAATTGATTTAAACCTTTTGTACGTACATTCACACTTTCGGCTATGAACACTAACAAAATGGTGAGAAAGAGTAGGAATAAACGAGTATAATATTGATATATGAAAATAAATTTATTTTCAAATTAATATAAATTTTAATGAGAAAAAAATATATTATTTTATACATTAAATTTAGTGCAATGATTGGCTAGTAGCTGCGGCTGGTAACAAAAGAAACATGTCCATAACAATTGGCGCAATCCTAGGAAGTAATACTTGATAAATTGAGTGCGATGATTTCCAGTAACTGATGTTCCTCCCGATGGCTTACATGTTCAAGAAGCTTCTCTCTAATTTTCATAAGAGTAATTCCGGGTTCTCAACTGTTGCTTTTATTAGGCGAAGGACATCGAGATTAAGTAGTTTTGGTCTGTTCCTTTGTGGCCCATTGTTTAGCACCTCAAAATTATCCCTTCTGTACTTTCTATTTATGCTTTTCCCCATATTCCATTTTATACTTGATTTTGATACCGCCTCCTTTACAGAAAAACTTTTTTCACACAATTTGTTTTGGTAACAGTTTCTTTTTTCCATAGAAACAATCTCATACTTTCCACGCCTTCTTCCGACTCTGCGTCGAGCAACGGAGTAGTTCGGAGAACTTAATTCACTGCCACCCATGTTTATATATATATATAACATTATAACATGGTTTAAATTTAATATCCAAAGTCTCAGTCGGGGAAAGACGAACAAACTCGTGCATTATAAGGTGTTGCTTTTCCATTGATCGACTGCTTTTCATATAGTTTAAATATATTTGCAAAACTTTCAAATCATTTTGTAAAAGATTTGAATCATTTTTCAAATGGTTTAAATAAATTTGCAAAAGGTTGAAATAAATATGCAAATGCAATCGCAGTGCTGTCCAATTATAATGAACCCGAGGGCCATAGCGGTATTTACTAGAGAACTGGAGGGCCGCAATTACAAAAAAGGGGGACAGGCTTTGATACTTGATACGTGGGTCACAATTTCAAAAAAGGGGAGGGGCTTTGATACTTGATACGTTACTGTGGAGGCCTCAATTACGAAAAAGGGGAAGGGCTTTGGTACTTGATATGCTGTTGTCTCAACAAATCTAACGCATAAATATAACGACTTTTGGAAACCAATTTTATTTCCAGATTAGCAAACTTTATTACAAAATTATATTTACCAGATTGCATCCAATAAATATGCCTTATTACAAAATTATATTTACCAGATTGCATCCAATAAACATATTAACAAAAAGTTATAAAATATAAACAGTATAAAAAATATAAAAAATTATGTATGTACCTATTTAATGTGATAAATGAGAGCAGGCAGCAGCCTTTACAAGGGCTGGATATTTACATCCATTCCTGTTGTAGCTATCCGCGGAATATATAAAAGAGAAGAATCTCTAAGACAGATTCTGAATCGATTCTTAAATATCTTCATGTTAGAAAATGAACTTTCACACAAATTAATTGATTCTTAACTATCTTCATGTTAGAAAATGCACTTTCACACAATAAGTACTACCGAAACATTGATATTACTTTCCGACCAAAATCACAAAAGTTAGAAAAACGCTCGTTAAACAAAGCAGTATACCCTTGCGATTTATTATGAAAAAGTCATTTTCCCATCGCTCCTCATATACTCGATTTTCATTTTCTATTTTACGCTTTTTCTCATTCATTTCACAAATGCAACCAACTCATGGTAAAATAAAAATAAAATTAAGTTAAAACAGAATCTCACAACAACGGTCATGCAATCACTAAAATGGTGAATGTTAGAAATCAAAAAAATAACTGAAATACAGTCACAATTCAAAACGTTAAACTGAAATAGCTAAAACTAAAATTGATGTGATTGAAAGTCTTATAAAAATGTGATGTCATTGATAGCTGATCATTGAATAATTAAGAAAAACATATTTTGTTGATCATTAAATAATTAAGAAAAAATTAATTAATTGAGTTAATATAATTCAATTTTAGGATTCTTTTATTTAATCTCTTTAAAAAATGTAATAAAAGAAGTGAAAAAAATATTAAAATGTAATATTAGCTTTGTTCCAGCAACGTATTCTGAACAAGTTCTGAACATTTGTTTAGTGCGCATGTCTTGAATCGAACTAGTTTCGAACAAATTTTGCTGGAATACTTATTACACGAAAAACACGTCATAAGCACCTCTGGTTTTGTTTCGGTTTTAACTTTTAATCGAAATATATTATAAAATGATTATTAATATTAAACTGCTTTATTGCTTTATTAAAAAATTAATAAAATGAAAATAAAGTCGACATTTGAAGATTAGTAATTCCACCAATATTTTTAAAGCTTCCTGCTGACACTAGAGAGAGAGAATATACACGAGTTTTCATTAAGTAGAACTTTGCAAAACAAAACTTATTGTCTTAAATACAAAGAAAATATTTGTGTTTGCAAATATTTTTTTATTATTTAATTCTATATCATTATACTTCTCGATAATTTCTGTATAATGTAGATTTTTTGATCGCTCCCTATCTTAAAACAGGGCTTCATCATCATCGAAATAATCCATAAATTCAAAATATGATGATGATGATGATGATTCAGAAGATGAATATATATCTGAATCCAAATGCTGAGGAAAAAGATCCATGTTAAATCAAATTACAATACTTAGAACAGACGGATAACAAGCTGGTTTAATGATATAAAGCGCATGCGCGGGATTAAAAGTTCGACTATTTGTGTGGAGCAAAATATTCTAGTTCCGAACTTGTTCCAAACAGGTTTGAGCGCTGTTGGAACACAGAACATTCTGCAAAATGTTTTCACTCGGGTCTGCTGGAACGTATTTTCGCTTTGCGCATGCTCGGACAGTTCAGAACTCGTTGCTGGAACAAAGCTATTATATCGCAAATCGTGAAAGCCTCGCGGGCCGCCTTTTGTCAGCCCTGTTATATAGTATTATCATCAGACTAATTGAATTACATATGATAGAAATTGTTGTTTCTGAATCTATTAAAGTATAAAATTGCGAGATTTTTATGTGATGATGACGTCATTGCGTGCTTACGTGAATCAGCCATCGTTTATGCAATGCAAATTTTATAAAACCGTGGTTCAGACTGCAGTCGAGGTCTAGAACCCGTTTAAACAATCGGCCCTAAGTGTCAAGTGATCTTCAAATTTAAGTCTAATAAGACAACAAACTTGCTAATCATTGTGATTTCATTTATTAGTTAAAAATTTTTAAATTATCTTCAAATGTTGTTTTAAATTTATGTAATTCTCAAAATTCTTCATTCTGCTAAATTATTGGCAAAATGAAGATTTTTGAGAATTATCAATTTTTCTGGAAGTTAGTATTAATGTTTTTAATTCTGTCTGTTAAAAGTTTGTTAATTATGGATTTTTTTAATGATAATTATGGTATATTACTAATAGACACAAAATAATTCACTTATTTAAATACATATTAGCTAGATTTAGCATATTTCAATAGAATAGCAAAATATCATCATAGTTCATTTTTATATATGGATAAAAAATATAATAAATTAAAAATTTACAATTCTGGAATAACATGGAATAATTGCTTTATGAAGATAAATAGTTTTATTTAGTTGCAAAACCTTTTGAAAAATATAATAAATATATCATTGATATTCATATTATAAGTATATGCCAAGCCTAGATTTGATACCAGATCATCTAGTGAAAGCAGAAGCAAATTTTTTCTTAAAATCAATACTGTACACAGAAAATTTGATGAGAAAATATATTTCAATCAGTGAAGAGAATAAGCAAGAAAATCATAAAAATAATCAATTATTCATATATAGTAGATAGTGAATAAATCGGGAAATTAATTTCCTTAGATATCCACAAAATATTAAAAAATTGGAATTATGGACAATATGCTTTTAATATTAAAAAATAAATAAATTACATACACACACTTTCTATTATTTATCAAAAAAAAAAAAAGAACCAAGAAATTATTTCAATATAGGCATATCTCATTATTGTGGCATTTATGTTCCAGACCACCTCTATAAAGTGAATCACAGCTTTTTTCATTTGCAAATGCATATAAAAGCCTAAAAACATATTTATACAGGAAAACCTATGTTAGGTGGCCAGCTTTGGCCAGCTGAGATTGTGGCCATCAAACACAGGTTGCCACAAGACACAGATTAGATACAAATTTCTTCCTGCAAATTTCGTTATTAAACATCAAAGTTTAAAATACAAAGTTTATGGACAGTTCACATTATTAATTAAATCTAAGGAAAGAAATCACTAATTAATGTCTGTTTTCTGGATGGATTTTTTTCACTTTAGAACGCTCAGCTGATAGATCTAACAAATTAGCAGAATACTCAAGTTCAATAGATTCAAGTTTTCAGCATAACTTCGTATCTTGACTTAAAGTCCATTTGAACTCTTCAATGACCTATAGTTTTCTCTTTAAGATGTTCTGGATTTGGATTTTTTTGCATCCAAATTTTTTTGCTAATTTACGCAAACCAATATTAGGTTTTGATTCTTTAGTTTTAATTACCTTGTATTTTTGTTCCAGATCAAGGAAATTGAGTTTGTTCTTGTTTGCTGACATCACAAAGTAGTCTACTTGCATTAAAATGCTTATTTTGTAGCTAATTGCAATAAAAATTTATTTAATAGTTTAATTGCATGTATTGAATAGTAGATCTAAAATCAAAACTAGAATTGCCAGATGACAAAAAATTTTACTGCATAACAACTGCAAAACTATAGCCTAAAACTCATTCAAAATTATGGAGAAAACAGAAAATGAAATATTAATTTCAAATTCTAATTATTGTTATAACACAGATGAATGATCAATTTTCAGTACTGTACAGATAATATCTTTTATTATTTTTACATATTTATTTAATATGCTGTACTTGAAATAATAATTAATTTTATTTATAGGTAAATATGTAAATAAATACAGTATTTTCAATGTGAATCATGTAATGACATATTTTTAACTGAAATACTCAATTTTTAAAATTTATATATAGTGTGATATTTTAAAACACATTCTACAAAACTAGCCTAATAGGGCATGGAAATTGCTCATCTGGCATTTTTGATCAAAACACGATTTGCTGGCCACCTAGTAGATGCTGCACACAACATACAGAAATTAAATATCACTGGCCATGGTCTCAGAACACAGATGGCCATTTTACACAGTTTAAAAAACCCACAATATGCTCGGACGGCAGTGAGCGGATATTAAGATGGTCATGACTTGCAGGTAGGCCACCTAACTCAGGTGGCCATCAGCATAGGTTTTCCTGTACAATTATTCATTAAATGAATAATAGTGCTAGACTTAAAAAACTTAGCCAGGTGGCAACACAGTGGCATAGCGAGAGGGGCAAGGGGGTCTATCATGCCCTGGGCTCCACTCGCAGAGGGGTTCCAAATTCTTATTACAGGTATATTCTATATATTATATATGTTTTCCAGGGGTGCCAAAAAGGTATCATACCCCGTGCACCAGTTATGCTCGCTACGCCACTGTGGCAACATTTTAAAAGCATTCACGTATTACCTTTGAGGATTCAGGTTTTATTCTGGATATCATACCTTTAGTTTTTTGAGGTAGCTCTAGGACTGGCCATTTATTTTTGTTAATTTACAGTGCTCGAAATTATTTCAAAAATCCAGTGGGCAGAAAAAATTTCTGATCGCCAACCCCCCTCCCCAAAAGAAGAAAAATACTTGCATAACTTCACCAGCAAATACATTTTTCACAACATGATTGAGAAGTACCACGTGGCATGTAAGTTGTCCTTTTCATAACGACCATGTCGAAAGTATCATGTCACATATACATTCAAACATTAATTTCAGGCAGCAAAATAAATACCTGTCATTTCAATAAACAGCTACTAGACCAGGGGTTCCCAATGGGGTTGATGATGATCAAGGGGTCTATTGAGGGTCGATAGCCGAATATGTACCAGCAATTGATTGGCATAATCAAGATCCCATTTGTTTAAAGGATTATCATATTAAGTAGCAGTTAGAAAGATTAAAATTTTTGGACTAGATATATCTGATGTTGATATTATGATACAAGAAGAGTTGATTGTATTGAAGAAGAATGTTCAAGCACAAATCTTATTTGAAACACATGGATATGCTAAGTTTTGGAATTTAAAAGTCATTCAAGAGAAAATATCCCTAAATAGAAGTTGTTAATGAACCAGCATTATTGACTTTTCCCTTTTCTTATGTAGTGGAAGCAAGCTTTAGTCAAGTCAGTAATTTACTATGGAAAACAAGAAACGGAATGAATATTTTTGAACGAGGTGATTTAAGAATTAAGCAATTTTTATGCCAAATATTTTTAAAAATTTAAATAAAATTTAATTTTTTTAAATTGCATCAATACATCAAGCGCAGCCATCGCATTAATTAATATTGAACTTTTGTGCAATTAGAATCTGTGATTTGTTTCTGAAAACTTGTTTATACAGTGGTGCCTTGCAATTCGTCAGTAATCTGTCGCCAAAGTAATGTCGAATTGAGAAACTGTCGAATTGCGGGACAACATTTTCCATATAAGACTATGGAAAATAGATTAATTCATTATATGTCCCCATTCCACTACCCTAACAGGTGAGGTGAGAGAGATACACTATATTATTTACTTTATTATATGTGTTTTATTATTGTATAACACACTAAATTACAAAATATGCTATTTTATACACAACACACAATTTATTAGCCCTTAGATGTTAGAATGAAGTCTTCCAGCAGACACCCTAGCACCCATAATCCTCTCTCTCTGTTGCAAAACATTGCCACAGTGGTAAACTGTCGAATTGCGGGACAACATTTTCCATATAAGACTATGGAAAATAGATTAATTCATTATATGTCCCCATTCCACTACCCTAACAGGTGAGGTGAGAGAGATACACTATATTATTTACTTTATTATATGTGTTTTATTATTGTATAACACACTAAATTACAAAATATGCTATTTTATACACAACACACAATTTATTAGCCCTTAGATGTTAGAATGAAGTCTTCCAGCAGACACCCTAGCACCCATAATCCTCTCTCTCTGTTGCAAAACATTGCCACAGTGGTCCTAGGAATGTCATACTCGAGTTACATTTTAATTGTTCTACCTTTCTGCACTTTATCTACATTTTTTTCTTTGTCTCTTTGTTCAATTGAGTGTTCTTCTTTTCGGAATTATTCCTCTGGTCAGTTCTCTTTGAACTCATCTTTACGTTTCATCCAAAAAAATAATAATAATTACAAGTTTTTTTACATTCTGAAAGATGTAGAATTGAAAATTAACAGAAACAATATGGGCAAACACCAAAGTAGCCCAGAAAAAACTGACAAATAACAAATGACATCACACAATTCCATGCACGTGCATGTGCAAACCCGCAAAACTCAAATGTCGAATTGCAAGACCGATGAATTGTGAAACATCAAATTGCGAGGCACCACTGTATTTGTAAAATTAAAAATGATGATAATACAAAAAATAATAAAACATTAATCTAATATAACCATTTTTTCAAAATTTTGTTCATATTCTTAGTCTAATTGTTATCTTTAAGTTATTTATGTGCAATTATTTGTATTACGATTGTTGTATGCTGTATGTTATAGAGAAAAATGTAAGGGGGTCAATGAAGAAAGCCATTCTTTTAAAAGGGGTTGATGCAAGAAAAAGATTGGGAATCCTTTTACTAGACCATTCGCCAAAATATTTCAGAAGTTCGCAAAATTTTCCATAACCACCTGTAATCAGCATGAAACAATGCGAACGGCAAATGTTCTTTCTTCTTTTCTTTATCTTTCCAAAAATTCTTGAAATCAATTGAAGCACAAATGTAGGAGATTAAAAACTAATTTATTTAGAAAATGTTTTCGGCTATTCGATAACTTTCTGAAAATTACCTGCGTTAACATGTGACAATCAAAATGCAGCTTGCAAATCTCGCTGGGGTATGATAGTATTAAAAATCCCAGCGGAATTTCGATCACCCCTTTAACTTACTCCCAAATTAAAGGTTCTTGAGTTCATTGGTGAAAGTCCCATAAAGAGCAAAAGCCCCGTTCTCAAGTTATGAGGCTCCAAATTTGGGACTCAAAATCAAGTTTCTTTATGATTTTCTGCAAAACTTTTATAGATAATCGGATATTTTAAACGATTTTAGACGTATCTTATCATTCCAAATAGAATGCAATCAATTTAAATTAGCTACGACTTATCTTTAGGAAGTTACATAATTTTTTTGCTTGCGATGATATATCCATTCCGAAGTTTAGTAGAATTCTCAAATATTTAAATGTTTAATTGCTTTGTAAGACATCCTATTAATTATATTACATTCATTCATTTTTCCACACTGAGTAATAATAAAGCAAATATAGAACTTGGATCATCATCTTTGTACATCAATTGAAAAGATTAAATACGAACAGTATATATCCTTCGTTAAACTTCAAGTAGAAATGTGTATAGAATGCAATTCATTAAAGGTAAAATCAAAGTGGATTTTATTTTTCCTAATAAGATATTCTGGATTTAAACTATTTCAGCTTTATTTTAATAACAGAATACAGTACTCCACAAGTAAAAGCAGTTTTCTTTCAAACAAATCTAAAGTCTACACAACACACGTTTATTTTTCACATTTCATTGGTTCACAGGCTTTACGTCATGAATTATCCCAATTAATGTATTGTATAGTTAACATCTATGATATTTTTTTTATCTGCATAGAATAGTCCAAAGTTTTCGTGATATGCTTGAGTTTTAATCAACGATATATATCGATGGTTTTAACAAAAAACTCTGCAAGGCCTCTGCAAGTTTCCTGATGATGTCAGAACTGGTTGAGCTATATCAGGGATTGGCAACTCGGTGCCGTTATGCAATTTTTAAGTGCCTGCCATTCAAATATCTGAAAGTTAAATTTTATATATTTGAACAACAAACACTCATAGTTGTAATGAATAATTTTAGTAAAACTTCTTTACAATTGCGTACTTTGATTTTATCATAGCCATTTCAACAATTATAATTGTACAATTAAATTTTTGACAAAAAAATTAAATCTTGGCGACATCTATATAACACTAGATGAATTAATTTTCGAGTACTAGAGACATCTGCTGCCACATATAGTGAACTATTTTCTGTCCTCACTATTCTCGTATACTCCATCCAGCTATTCCGTACTAAGGTGCCCGCCGAACTCCCGCATTTTTGAAATATGCCCTCTTTTTGAAAAAAATTGCCAACCCGAGCTATATGACTGATCAATCACCAAACAAGGCAAACTTTATTTTCACCCATCAGATATTACCATTTACCTAAAACGAATGGTTTAGCCCTCTCAAAGTAGCTCCCTCTTTCGTGAACTAGAAACATTGCAGAATTTTCTTGTCAGAGCTGGACGAGAAAATTCTGACAGAAAAACTATAGAGAAAAATCAGAAAATTAAAATGCAGAAAAAATCATGGAAATAAATTGTGGAAGCATTAATCAAACATTTGCAAGATTATTCATCAGACTCACCAGCTGCAATTTCTTAGTCGCCAATGCCGAGCTGGTGATCGTTATTTCGAGCCCTGTTAATTTATGTTTTATATACCTATTCTAAGTATTATTTTGCAAATAATTTTCATTTTGAGATATAAAATAAAAACATGGAATATAATAGAGAAATTTTGAAAAACAAAGTGCCATAAAATGAGGCATTCCTATATCTGTAATTCTAATTTTGATTACTTGCTATTTAAAATATAATAAACAAACAAATCTGAAGCATTTAAAAATCTTTTAGATATCACATCTAAGATAAAGCATTGATAATTAAATATCACTTCCATATTGTGTATTAACCTTGATTAATCCATAACTCAGATAATCCAACGCTGCATAATTGGGAGTCAGCTATGTAGGATTCTTCGACTTATGATTGCTTCAACTCATAACCACCTTGTACTTAAGAAACTGTCATCATTGATAAATTCTGTGATTGATCAATGTAATTTACAAGATTCAAGTCTGTGAACCATGGTCCGATATACAGAAAGCATGCTTTTGTGTCTGGTTCCTGTAGTTTTATGTTCATTATGTTTATTAAGATAATGTGTAGTGTCCTAGTAATATTAATAATGAGAAATCCATAAATTTTTGGTATATTTTAAAAGAACAATGACCTATTACACCAATGGTTTCCAAACATTGTGTGTCTCTGCCCCCTTTTTCATAAAAAATTGATATGCTCCTTCATTTTCATAACTGTCTAATTTTATACATACTTCCTACTTACAATTTTATACTATAAAACAATATACCATATTTTGTATAAATAAAGTTGTTATATATAAAAAAATATACAGTGATACCTCGGTTCACGAACACAATCCGTTCCTTGACCCTGTTCGTGATCCGAAAAGTTCATAATCCGAATCAATTTTTCCCATTGCAATTAATGTAAATCCAAATAATACGTTTTTTATCCTAGAAAAAAATTTTTAACATGTTATGGCTTTATGTGTGGAAATAATACAAAAAGGAAATAAATATAACAGTAATATTAGAATAAAGCATGTTTAACACCACCTTCACTAACACTTTTAACTTTTTTGGGAGCCATAATAA
>AYEL01075163.1:0-14924 GCA_000484575.1 Olivierus martensii | reverse complement strand
TTCTTAAAGGCATTCTTGGCTAACATCAGCTCAATACGTCAAATTTCAAGGATAAATAATGCTCACAAACTTTATAGCATGCATTTAAAGCAAAGCTGATTTGCAAATTCCGAGTGGAGCCTAGCGCCACACTTATGTGCAAAGCGCGAAATTTGAATCGATGTCATCTTTCAGATAGATAAACAAAAGCTTTAATATTCATTTTAAACACGTCACAGTTCTCTCGCCGCTATCAGAACCCTACCCCTCGTTGCTAGCGAACTACATAATGGACGATCCGTTCGCCAGCACATTAGTGCCTACGTTACTGAGAAAACTAATGCATGCTGAAGCCGAGTATTGTAAGGAAGCCGAATGTATCCGTGAGGTGACAAACATTTTGGCCGGAGCTGTACATGATAAAAGTAGTAATAATTGCCAAACATTTGAACATTACTAGATAACAATCATAATTTTATAAGTATGCTATACAAAAATGAAAACAATATGAAAGATGACTAAAAAAAATAAATGCTAAAATGGCTCTGAAAAGGCAGCCTACCATTTTTAACTATCTTAGGAATGAAAAGGACCAATATACTCAAGGAGAAAAGTCATGAGTATATATAATCCCCATATGTAATAAATCTTTACAGATAAAAAAAAGAATATATCGGTTTTACAAAACTGAACTTTATATCAAAGAATACTCAAACATAAAAACGATACAAAAAATGCTAATATGTCCATCCTTAGTGAAGTGATTTTATTAACATGATATAGATATTAAATGGAATGAAGCTAAAATAATTTACATTATTAAATACTGTGCTGTGGAAGAGGTTTATTCCGTGAATTGTTAGAGATTTCAAAAAACAAGTATAAAAATATAATAAATGATCAGCTTAGTGAAAGTTCCCTGAAGTATGGGAATATACCTTAAATAATAATATAAGAGTGCCTGTTAACTTATGTTTATTAGTTAAATTATAATGGAAAATTTCCCACATAATATATATATTATGTGGCATTTTCTTCATTTTTATCTAGTTTTAAAATGTTCTATAGAATTTTAAATATCTTTTTAAATTATTCTAAACCTATTTGTGTTCTTGTGGACTGAATATATGGACTGAAGATGGTTATGTTATTTAACCAAAAAAGATTTGCAGAATAAATTAGTGTTTAAATGATTATATTGCTTGTTAATGCTGTTTATCTTATATGAATTTACAAAGAATATTATTGTTTTCATATTTAGGCATTATTTTGTGCTGTATGTAGATTTAAAGTTAGAATGGATTCAGAACAAATTTTAGACTCTTGAATAAATTGGAGATTATAATATAGAATATAATTGGATTTTAATATTTATTTATAAGTTTTCACTTTTCAAATCAGCTTTTAAACAATATATTTAGTTCATATAATAAGATTGCTTTATTTTAAAATGAAACAACATTGAAATGTTTATTATTTACTTCAGTCTACAACAAGTGCTGAAGATTCACCCTCTCCATCTCCAGTAGCACCAAATGCACCAAAATTTGGAACCTTAGTCCCTAATAGAATATTTGTTGGAGGAATTTCAGCAAATGTAAGTTTGAAATAATAATTTCAATTAACAGATCATTTAATGTTTATTCATTTTATAAATAATATATATAGTAATCATAAATTGTTTATTTCAACTCATTTTTCTTATTTAATCTTATCATCATAATTAATACAGTACAGCCATTCTCTGATTTGTATACAACACATAATATGTGATGTATATAAATTCAGTTGTACATGAAATATTTTCTGTAATTTTTATTTACTGTTTATAATTATGTATAAAACAGAGAATTTTTACCCAGAAAAAATTTCAGAAGAAGGAGAATTGGTCTTATATACAGGTCAGTCAAAAATTGGAAAATTTCCCAAAGATTGTAAAATTTGCTACTCAGCTGTGATGTGTTCCCAGCTAACCTTTGTGCCAGCCATGTACTCCACTGTGTTTATTTATAACAAAGATCTTACTGATTCTTTCAATTTGTTTTTTCTTAAAAAATGTGGAGATATATCAGTATAAGTTATATAAATTAATATTTTTGTGCATTTTTATATATTGGATACTCTACACATATGATCAAAAATATATGAAGTGTTCCATTGCATTCTCTTTGTATTAGTAGTGCATTATATGATAGTGGCTGGATGTGTCATATTTGTTTCTAAAAATGTCTATTTCATCTAAATTATATTATTAAAATTATGCAGATGTATGTAAATGTCCATATTTAAATAAATTCAAAAAATGTTAATTTATAAACAATATATAAGTGAGTGCTTCATAACCAAGATTTGGTATGTGTAGATATATCTTTTTTAATAAGTAAATGTGACTACTATTAATGCAGATGTTTCATCAATCATCATCATTCCCATATTCTTGTAACAAGGTGGGCAGCACTCATAGAAAGAAGAAAGAAAGAGGAAAAAACACTCAAATACCAACAATCAAATGGCATCTTACATCTCTATCTCTAAATACTATACCAGCTTTCTCCACAGTCATCACAGTCAGCATTTTCTTTATACACATTCACCTTTTATAAAGATTCTGAAACTCATATTCTCAGATATTCATCCATTTGTTCTCTCCCACATTTACTCTTCACATGTCCAGTATATACTTGATTTATTACTTACTCTTCATTCATTTGTTCCACACGTCCAAACCATTGGCTTATATACTGCATCTATCATGCTATTTTTCACTCCACATTGCTTTCATATTTTGTATTTGAAACACAATCTATCTTATCACTCCAGCTATACCTCTCAAATATCTTATCTCCACTGCACTCAAATGCTTTCAATATTATACAGTTCAATATAATACAGGGTGTTCCATTTAAACGTCCCTAATTTTGAAAGTCAATAGAAAGAAAACTATGAGAGGTAGCCACATCAAGTCGCTTTTAATTAAACTGATATCTCATCAAATTTCATACAAAAAGTCAGTACACTTCCACGTGCACTCCTCCAGTTGCCCGAAGAATGTCCAACTGATACTCGATTTCAGCACATGTTCGCTGAAGCATGCCTGGTGTGACCGTGTCAATGACTGCCTGGATTCTCGCCTGTAACTCCCCAATGTTTCTGACCTTAGTGGCATAGACTCTGTCTTTCACATAACCCCAAAAAAAAGAAATCAAGGGGAGTAATGTCAGGTGAGCGGGGTGGCCATAGGATGGGTCCATCACGACCCATCCAACGATCTGGGAAAACATCGTTCAGGAAAGCCTGAACATCCAGGCTCCATTATGGAAGATCTTGCTGGAAGATGATGATGGGTTGCAGATGCTGGATCTGTGGGTATGCAAATTGCTGTAACATGTTGAGGTACTTTGTTCCTGTTACAGTCACCTCAGAGAAGAAAAATGGTCCGATTATCGTGTCTTTCAGCAGTCCGCATCACATGTTCACTTTTGAACTATCACAAGCTTGCTCTTGGACACTGTGTGAATTTTCTGAACCCCAAATACGGACGTTATGGCAATGGACACTTCCTGACACATGAAATGTTGCCTCATCACTACACATGACGAGTGCCAAGAAATCAGGGTTTTCATTAATCCTCTCAAGAATGTTCACTGCAAAATCACATCTTTGTGGCCTGTCGTCTGGCTGAAGTTCCTGCAGAATTTGCACCTTATAAGCATACAGGTGGAGCTGGCTATGGAGGACCCTGTAGACAGTCGTAGTAGGCATCTATAATTCGCGTGAAGCATATCAGATGGACTTGCGAGAGCTTCGTTGGAAAGCAAGTCACACTTCCTCCACCCATTCATCACTCACATGTCTGTGGCCTCCTCCATGCCCTTTGAGAATGCTCCAGGTCTCCGGGAACTTGTTATGCCATGCTCTGATGGATTTGGCATTGGGCACTGGCTTTCCTTACAACTGCCAAAATTCACGCTGCACAGAAATGACAGATTTTTTTCTCACAGAACCAAGCCACAACATGCGCCTTCTCCTGTGGGGACGCCATTTTAACAATATCGACCGCAGCGCCACAGCAGTGGCACGCAGGCTTTTCAAAAATTACATAAAAAAATTTAGGTTTCAGTGAACATTTTTATATGTACCGGATTTCCATAGGTACATTTCTCTTATTTTTAAATTGCAATTAAAAATAGGGACATTCAAATGGAACACACTGTATTTTTATCTGTTAATATAAAATTATTTTCTAATTTCTTTCAGACTACTGAAACAGAACTTCATGCACTTTTTTCTAATTATGGTAATGTTAAAGCAACAAAAATCATTTCTGACAGAGCTGGAGTTTCAAAAGGGTAATGAAAATTTTATTAAATGCATTAATTATAAAAATATAGATTATTAATTTTATTGAAGAAAATTTAACATTTTAATAGTTATGGTTTTGTGACATTTGAGACTGAAGAAGAAGCAAAAAGAATTCAAAAAGAGGTAATTTAAAGTAATTGAAAAGTAATATTAATTATATTTTAATAACAAATAATAAGCTGCAAATTAAAATAAATTATGAAGCTTCTTCTATACTACTTTTTTTTGGCGTATAATTACCAAAGACTGTAAAGCACTTACAAGCAATCCTAAATAACACAAAAATCACTTTATTTACAAGTAATGTTTTTGGTAAATGAAAGCCATCTTCAGTTCATACATTACGTAAAGAATAACTAATTACAGTTAAGCGTTAATAGAACATTCATGCTTAACCATACAGGTAGGCCTTGATTAGTGCAAATAATGGGTACTACGATTTCTTGCACTATTCGAAGTATTAACTATATGTAAAATATGGTAATTGATTCTTCCTTTGTGAGATTCCGATCATTAGTCAACCTCATGGTAATTGGTTCTTGCTTTGTGAGATTTTTGGTAATTGGTTCTTGCTTTGTGAGATTTTGGCCATTAGCCAACCTCATTGAATAACCACAATACTAACTGTTTAAGAAATATTTATTTTTATATTTTACATTGTTGTTCCTCATCTAAATTAATAACTTATCAGGAATTCCGTCTCATAACCATCATCAAACCAACCGCCAAATCAAAGATGATCTTAGAATTATCCTGACCACTTTTATGTCGCTCAATCACATCCATTTTTTGCTGTAGCATAATGACTAACCTCTTCTTTTTTTCGTTTCCTGTTTTATCATCAAAAATGTTCTTTCTAACCTCTTCTTTTTTCATTTCCTGTTTTATCATCAAAAATGTTCTTCCATTTATCCATTTCGACACTTTTTAAAAGAGAAAATTCTGTACTATATTGTATGTATCATACAGTAATGTTAAATAGCTAATGGCAAAAAGCCATCTTTCTGGTGTTTCACCCCCTCAAAGCCAAGTGACTGTTCTTGGACTGATCATCATCCAGTTTTACTAACTGAAAATTAACATTAATTTGTTAATTGACATCATAAAATGGTACTAACCGAAAATTAACATTAATTTGTTAATTGACATCATAAAAGACAATCGAAAATTAACATTAATTTGTTAATTGACATCATAAAAGGGGATGGGACCCTTGTTAGTAAGACTGGTGTATGCTTACAACTCGCATTAATCGAATATTTGCTCACACTAACAAGTAAGTGAGAAACAGTATCATTTTTATAAGTCGCACTAATCAAATATCGCATTATTCAAACTCGCACTAATTGATACTTATTTGTAATTAGTTATTCTTTATCGTAATGTATGAGCTGAAGATGGCATTCATTTACCAAAAGCATTTCTCATAAATAAAGTGATTTATATGTTTTTTAGGACTGCTTGTAAGTGCTTTACAGTCTTTGGTAATTAAAATAAAAATTTAATGCTATATTAACAATATTTATTAATCTTCAGCTTCTCTAATTCTGCTGAATATAGATAATAAAATAAGCACTTTTTACAGGAAAACAATAATTTATTATTAGCTAACTATAGTCTGTATACTAAGAGTTTTCCTTTCATTTTCAACCAATGAGAAGCAATTCTTAATGAATAGTTGTGCCAACAACAGAAGGGTTGCAGTAAGTTTTGTTTATTTGTTTCATTTTTGGATTATGAAGGAGATTAGTTTGAGTGTAGGACATGGCTAATAAGTTCATTGCTAAAGATTAATGATTATTTATCATATTTATCAATGAAAACATGAGAAAATTAAACAAAGGAGTTTTGTTGTCATTCAGAAAGATTAGCTAAGTACTATTGAAGCCACCAGCATAAGAAAATTCTGTATATAGTATTATAAAGGAAGACTAACTATTTGGTAAAGTTATAAGACTGAACTCACATATACCACACCATGACCACAAAACAGTGGTTGCTTGTCGACAGTCATGAATTATAATTATATTAATATAGAAATGCATAATCTAACTCAGACAGACCACTAACTGAAGTTGGTTTTAACTGATATTGTAACTTGTGGTCGATATCACCCACAAAATTGTGGTTGTCCATGATCGAGTGCAACTCACGCTGTGCGAAATACTGACCACTAGTTGCTGACAGCGCTTCCTGTCAATCAGCCATTGATAAAGACTGTACGCATATACACATAGTTCGTTAGTGACTGCACATATAAGTGGTTCATGAGTGGTTGATTTCGACCATAACATAACCGCATGGTAATCATAAAATAATCGCAACTATGTGGTATGGGTGAGTTCAGCCTAAGAAAAAACAATATTTCAAATAATAATTATGATAAGAGTCAGCACTAAGAACATTGTTTCTTATTGACTTTATGAGCTGTTTTATTTTTTTACTTTCTTGAGTTGAGTGTTGACTGTTGTGCTTCATGAGGCGAAGTCCATAAGTATGAGACGCAATAGTCTACATGGCCTGGGCTGGGTGTTCCCCTTATTGATGAATCTAGACAGTAAATTATCTTTAATATGGAGAACTAGATAGTTTGATAGTCAAGGAGGAGAAGTTTGTTCATTGAAGAGGAGAAGGGAAGCTCTCTTTTCTGACAGTGAAAAGAAGTGTAAAGATCCCACTTTTATTTTTCAAAAATAACTTAAATTATACAATATATAATGGTTAATTCTAGGATAGGAACCAAAGAACATCATAATTTTATTACAGAGAAAGTTCCCTGTATTGTTTCTGTACTGGATAACCAAGGTGACCTTCAGGAAAGAATTGAGAAGATAGAAAAGAAGCTGTATCACATAATTTGGTCTAATTTCATGGCCTTGAGAACAAGCTGTGTCCACCAAGATCTTTGCTTCTGCTGTTAGAGATTGTAGAAGAAGCCTCCACCAACTTATTGTCCTGCTGCAGGATGAAAATTAAGGTTCAAAGAAAATGAAGATCAAGGAGAGTATTTGCCATAGTTGTCTGAAAATTAGAGTTAAAGGAGTTTAAAAGTTGAAAAAAGTTTTGGTCATTGAGATTGATAACAAGAAGGACAAAGTGACTTCTGCAAGCAGTCCAAGAAGGTGTTAGAGAACCAAGAAAGAAAACTTCTTAAAATCATTATAAAAGCTATATCAAGAAAAATACACAAGAATGAGCTCTGTGCAATTGTTCATTTTGCAGAATGAGAGTCTGAATGAAAGATTCCCTTTTCTTGAATAGTTCCAATAGGACATCAGCCCTGATTTCAGCTAGGAAATCTGCAGAGATATTGATATGGAGAGATATTGAATTGGATGCCAGGGTTAACTCACAGCTTCAAAAATTGATTTTTGTATAGAAAGAACTATCTACAGTCGATTAAGTGTACTGTTGAGGACTTTGAGCAATTATTCAAAATGTCATAAATGTGCAAACTTTATTACCTTGCCAAGGATTACAAAGAAAAACTGAGCTATCTGTTCCCAATGACATGGAAATCACAATTTTAAAGAATGTCCAAACAAATCTACTATTAAAATCTGCAACATCTGTAAAGAGGCCAAAGTTCAACACACATTTTGGACTAGAAGCATTATGCCTGAAAA
This sequence comes from Olivierus martensii, assembly GCA_000484575.1. Lineage (NCBI taxonomy): Eukaryota > Metazoa > Arthropoda > Arachnida > Scorpiones > Buthidae > Olivierus > Olivierus martensii. The sequence goes on along the minus strand of AYEL01075163.1, from coordinate 6,957 downwards.
GGCATAATGCTTCTAGTCCAAAATGCTCAATAATTAAGAATCTCTATAATTGTCAAAATGAAAGCCAATTTAATGGCCAAAATTGGTTATGGAGAGTGAGTATTCTGATCTCTCCAATTGTATCTATAAACTTAGAATCGTACAGTATAATCTGCAAAAGGCTGTTTCTGTCACTTCCATCCTGAACACTTTTTGAAGGATTATGATGCTCTTATACAAGAGCCACATTATGTTGGTAGTACTGTTGCTTGTTTTCAGACTAAGTTTATTATATTGCAAGAAAATTCTTGGCCTCTGGCTATTATTGTTATAAAGAATATAGATCTGAAGATTCAGTTTCACTGTGATATTAGTAACAGCTGTGTGAGCTGTGCTGAAGTTTATTTCAAGGGCAAGAGTATTATATTAGTGAGTGTTTATAATACATTCCAGGAAGATATCTAGGATATTCTTTCCTATCTGGAGATTGTATTGGACAAATTCCCCAAAAGAGGAATTTTGAGCTGACTTTAATGCTCGTTCTCCAGTTTGAGGCAGTCCACATCAGAAAGAGGCAACTGATTGGCTGCTTAAGCTTGTTAATTCAAGGAATCTTCTGTTGGTAAACAATCTCTCTTCTCCTGCCACATTCAATGGATCTAGAGATCAGAGCAGGATTGACCTCTCCTATATGTAATTGTGCTGCATTTCGAGAAATTGGTGATGGAAAATGTTAAGTGGTTGAGGACATCAGTAATTATAGTTTGAAAGTGAAAATCAGAAAATTCTTTTTACAAGCACTTTATTATATATAAAGCCCAATAGGATGAGTTTAGTCAATCTGTCGTTGATGTGGTGGAAGAACCTAATGATATTAATGATGACACAAAGGATGTTGCTACTATCAGCATAAAGGAATTCATTCATAGAATCAGGAATGTATGTGATAGTGCATTCCTAGGAAAAGAAAATTGGACAAAGCAGTTGGAAAGGTGGAGCAGGTAATTGGTAAGCTTGCTAACATTAGACAGAATAATATCAGGCAAAAGAAACAGAAGATATAATAGAAGCCACAAGGGTTGAGTAATTTTCTCATCAGACTTTTTATACCCAGAAAATCAAAGAAATTTATAATATTACTATTTTTTTTCCACATTCTTCCTAATATAACAAATGGAATAATTTGACAGCTCTAGCAAGTGAAAAACACAAAAACTTAATGCTTTATTTCTGTAGAACTTTCGGTTTAATCAAGCCTTCATCAGCGGTTCAGGACCGTTGATAATGGCTTGATTAAGCCGAAAGTTCTACGGAAATAAAGTTAAATTTTTGTGTTTTTCACTTGCTAGAGCTGTCAAATTATTCCATTTGTTATAAATCAAAGAAAGCTGGAGTCATGAAAGAAGTTCTGCACTAATAATTCTGGCAGTCTATAGAGTCTGATTTATAAGCTTAATAGTAGTAAACTGAAGAAATGAACTGCCTTTGTGCACTAGTACTAGATATTATTGATAAAACTGTCACTGTTTTTTTCAACAACTTCTTCACTAATAGAATTGGAAGAAAATACTGATTTTCAAAAGGAAATTCATACATCATTTTGGACTGATTTAAGTTCAATCTGATGATCCACCATTCATTCTGATTAAAGTGGACAATCACATCTCTCGTCTTTCCAGGAGTATTGCCCCTAGTAAAGATTATGGTGTGGCTGAAATTATTCAATATTTATGGCAAACTATTCCCAACAGCTTTCTGCAATTTTTCAACAGTTGTCATAAGCACTAAGGCTGGGATCCTTCTGATCCATAAAACTACCATCCATCAGTCGTCTACTAGTTGTGACAAGGTTTTAGATCATCTAATAATACAGCATTTCTTGTGGTACATGGAAAGGGCTGGTAATCTTTTAGACAAGCAATTTGGCTTTTGCTCACAGAGGAAATACTTATGACATTATCATTATATATATATATCAAGGAAATTCTTGACATCTATAAGTATTCTGTAGCTTTTAGCCTAGACATTAGATGGACATTTGATCGTATCTGGTTGCCTGGAATTCTGCATTAACTCAGACAGTTTCATTGCCCAAGGAATTTGTATATGTTAGCTTGAAACTTTTCTGTTAGAGAAGTCAACTATGATCTGGGAGACTGAAGAATCTTGAGGCAGGAAAAAGGCTACCCCAGGGTTCTAACTATGGACAAGGAATATATTAAACTCAAACACTATAAGCAGTAACAAAATTTATTTTAACAGAAGAAACGTTTTTGATCCATTATGGATCCTCTTCAGCTTCTAAAGATTTTAAATTTGAAAAGTTTACACTCGTCATTTGAGTCATTATGTCACTACATACGTAAAAGGTTTAAGAATTTAACATAATATCAAATTAAATCTTTTGATACTATGTTAAATTTTTAAACCTTTTACATATATAAAACAAAAAATACAATAAGCACTGAAAATTTCAAAAGATTTCAATGAAAATTAAACAAGATTTTTACAAATTTAATTTTCATATTTTTTTGCATATTAATTAGGCTTAATTTCAAAACATCTCTAGCATCCAAGAGGTTAACCATTTAAGATCATTAAGTCTCTCCTTTAAATTTTGGAAGAGAGAGTATGCGTGAAACACTCCTCAGGAAAGCAACTTCATTGGCTTTGCCATTTGTCAGTAATATTCTCCATCAAGATTTGATTAACATAGGATGAGGGAATTTTAGTATTGGAAATTTCCTTTTCCTCAATAAGTTTTAGTTAAAAAATTAGTTCAATTCATTATGCAGTGATGTAAGGACTTAATGGTGAGTGTAAACTTTTCAAATTTAAAATCTTTAGAAACTGAAGAGGATCTATAATGGATCAAAAACGTTTCTTCTGTTAAAATAAATTTTGTTATTGCTTATAGTACTTGAGTTTAATATTTCTAGTGGAGTTTGAATCAATTAACGTCTGGACAAGGATTTTGGATCATTCTTTTTTAATGATTTTCTAAATTATCACAATCAGATGGGAGTAGAGTGACTGCCTTTGCTGATGACTATGTGTTGATCGTATCAGCAAATAAAAAATTAACAACATGAAATTAAACAAAATGGTATGGAGCTTCTTGTCAGAATGTTGGATTAGGGAAAGCAAAACAAACTTTCCTTCAGTCCTCAGAAGATGTACTGTAGGGTCTTCTCTAGTAAAGTACTGACTGCTCTTTATAATGAATATATAAATATCAACATATAAATAAATAATTATCTTATAATCAGGATGAATGAGCAAACATGATGGTAATAATATCTGTCAGATGAAATATTTTGTCATTATTCTGGACTATAGGTTCACATGGAGTGAATGCATTCAAGAGGTTACTGGAAAATGTGCAGTAATCTTTAACCAGTTTTCCACAATGACTAGACTTTCTTAGGGCTTTAGCTTTGAAGCAATGAAAGTGATTTACAAAGATGTTTTTGTCCCTATCATGACTTATGCTGCATCAGCTTCAGCTGCAGCTGTTAACAAAAGTAATTTGAAAAGATGATTGCTTTTCATAGAGGTTGGCCCTATTATGAATGTGTAGGATCTATAGTATGATTTTGACTGAGGCACTCATGGTGCTGAAGGGGAGTTGCCAGTTCATTATATTATTGAGAAAAGAGCAATGAAATACAAGTTCATGAGGAATTACATTGATCTTAGTGATGATAATATTATCAATAATAATATGATTCAGAAAGATATCTCTTACCAGGAACTACCTGCTTCCTATAGAAGAAATATAATTTGTATGGCCATAGAGATCCACATATGAATCTCTGTATCTTTACTGATAGTTCTCAGTCTGAGGATGACATGGCTGCCACCTTCATTATTTTACAAGAGCATGAAGAAATTCATAATGGTATTTTCAAGTTGGATAACATATATTCAAACTTTTAGGGTGGACTTTATGATATCTTGGGGGCCATGAAGTAGTGCTGTGATAGTTATACAAGACATACTGCCCTTATTTGTTTAGATAGTAAGTGTCTTAAAAACCATCAATTTGTGAATTTGATAAAAACTGGTGCATTCCATTAGACAGCTATGTACAAATATCAATACTGGCCTGTTCTTTACCTGGGTTAGAGCACATATTGAAATTATTGGCAATGAAAAACTAATTTTTTAACTAAAAGTTATTGAGGAAAGGGAAATTTTTTATGCTAAAATTCCCTCATCCTATGTTAATCAGATCTTGACGGAGAATATTATTGGCAAATGGCAAAGTCAATGTAGTTGCTTTCCTGAAGAGTGTTTCACCCATATTCTCTTCCCAAATTTAAAGGAGAGACTTAATGATCTTAAATGGCAAACCTCTTGGATGCTGGTGATGTTTTGAAATTAAGCCTAGAATTAATATGCAAAAAAATATGAAAATTAAATTTGTAAAATCTTGTTTAATTTTCATTGAAATCTTTTGAAATTTTCATTGCTTATTGCATTTTTTGTTCTCTTTTTAACAATATAAGCATTTTTTTTGGAATTTTATTTTTTTCGCAACTATTCATTACATATGTGAGAGCACAGAAAACTGAATTTTTTTGTGAAATTTTAGATTCTACAAAATGGTTAATATTTTTAGATAGCAACAAGTCCTCTGAACAAAATGAGCCATAAATGAAGAAATTTGACTGAAATTTTCAGAAATTATAAAAAACCATGTATTATATAACTTCTGTTGAATGAAGTTACATCATATAATAATTAAAAAAATTATATTAATTCATGGAAATATTCATTAATATAATTATATTAATTTAATATTCATTTATTTTTATTAATATTTCATATTTTTAACTTATTCTTACTTTATTTACACAATTTTAGCATTACTTTTTATAAATTTTTTTATTTATATCAAAAATCTTAACATTATATGAAAATGTATCATCTTGTACATTAACAGATATAATACATTTTAAGTTCCTCTAATTGGACTGCAAATAGTTTATTGTAGCATTGCATCCAATACCACATACTGATATGCAAGGTAGGCTTAACTAAAACTTTCCAGGAAATAAGTGATTGTTGTAAAACAATAAAAGTACCACATCCCTTTAAATGGCCTTACGGTATTTATGTTTCGTTTTTCACAATTTTTTTCTAAATTTCAGTGAAATTGAAACAAAAAATGAACAATTAAGATATAATTTAGTTTATTTTAACAGAATTAATCATTATTTTCCTATTATCTACAATATTTTTTAATTTTCCAGCTTTTTATAGCTTATTTTATGAAAAATTTGATTTTTTCTAAAAATTTCAAAAATATCATTTATTGAATCTGATAATTGAAATAACTTTGATAAATTAGGCTATAGAATTGACAGAATAGGATAAAAAAGCTCCAAATTCTATTGAGCCATTCAAATATAAATAATGTTTCTCTATACATAATTTAAAAAAATATTTCAGCAACTTAAAAAATTTAGGAACCACTATCAAAATGGCATATTCTTAATGAATACATATAAGCAAACTGAATTTCAAAAGCTGGATTAATAAAATCAGGATTAAATTTATTATTCCTGATTTTATTAATTAATAAAACATGATAATAAATAATAAAAAATTGAATTTAAAAAAATTTCTATTTTTTATTTGATAAAAAATGAATTTAAAAAAATTCGTTTTTTTATTTTTTTATAATACAGTCGGACCTCCCTATATCGAAATTGAAGGTGTCTTAGAAAAATTTTGATATATAGAAACTTCATTATATAGAAACCTAAATTTTCTCTAATGTAATATAGTAGTTAAGTGATATTTTGTCCGTATTGCCTTTTTCGTGGCCCCCTGACGGCGGCGATGGTGGCTCACGGTTTGTAAAACTCCAACTTAAATGATTTGAAAAAGTTTTTGAAAAAAATATACAAATGAATGTTTTAATGTCTAAAAAAATATATACAGTATATTCATGTATTAAAATTCTACTGCATGTAATAGATACATGAAAAATAAGATGGACAAAACATTCATTTATTAAACAAAATAAATTAGAATAATTTAGAATATTGTATTTAATTATCAGATGTAAAGTAATTTCGAATATCCTGCTGAAGTAATTTCAATGTAGATTCCTCATAAAAATGTTCGCATTTATTGAGCGACTCAAAAATATTATCGGGCACATTTTCTGCAAATCGAAAGCCTTGGCGAATCGTTTCAAATGCAGCCATTATTTCTTTTTTGGAAGGTTTAGGAACTTCTATTTCATCTGCCTCATTGTCTTTATCTTGATTTTCACTAACTTTTATTGAACTTAAAATGTCATCATCTGCTATGATAATGTCTTCATCCATGTTTAAATATTCATTAAGTGAGATTTTGTCATTTATTGTGCCTGTTGACTGTAACTGGTTCCAACATTCTTCAATGTGTGACAGTACATTAACTTCTTCAACAACAGACTTTTCAGAGAAGCTGGCTTTTATGAAGCAATTCTTTATTATTATTTCCACTACATCATTTTTCCACATTTTTGTTAATTCTGATATACACACTCTGAGATTAATTACATTATCAATGGGTTGATCGTTTTCAAGTACAAAAATTAGTTTCTTGAGAATCTGTTTTCGATAATGCATTTTAAGATTTTTTATTATGCCTTGATCCATTTGTTGTAATTTTGACGTTGTGTTTGGAAGAAAAAAATATCAGGTTCACATTTGTTAATTTTTTTGTTATAGAAGAAGGATGTGCAGGACAGTTGTCTATGAAAAGAGCAACTTTTCTCTTCTGTCTTGTCATTTTTTTATCAAAATTCTCAAAAATCTCACTTGTCATCCATGATTTCTTGTTGTATTTATAGTCAACTTCTAATGACTTCACTCCTTTAAAACATCTTGGTTGCTTGCTTTTACTTATAAGCAAAATTTTAAGTTTTTCTTTTCCAGACATATTGGCACAAAGGACAACGGTTATTCATTCCTTGCT
>AYEL01075161.1:0-50872 GCA_000484575.1 Olivierus martensii | reverse complement strand
CACTAGACTTCTTTTTGAGGTAAACAAATTCGGTCAGTCACCTCCTTGAATAAGCCTAAATGCCGTTTTCCGACGAAATTATTTTTGTCAGAAGAAGGATTTATTCCCTTTCGATAACATTTTTTCTGTAGGCTTTTCATATATAACTATAGGTTTACATTTAATAAAAACGCATTTTCCAATGGTGCCCTCGTATTGTGATTAAGTAAAATCTGGTAATAGTTTTATATCATACGTGACGTAATGTTTTTTTTTTTTTTTTAATCCTTTTAAATAAACGTATTTTCACAATAGTAATCGATTAATAAAAATATATTCTATTAAAAGTAATATAAATTATATAAGTTTGTGTGTAACGAACCAGTAATTGCACCAAATTTAGCCAATAAAAACAATTATAAATATATGTTTATAATTGCAGGAATTACAAACATTTATTTAATGTACATTAAATCCTTTCAGTAAATCGGTAGAATTTTGTTAGATAATGCTTATATCATTAAAAATAATCTAATATTGATCATTTTCACAGCTTTTTTTCCCACAAAAATTTCGCGGGAAATTTTGACCTAAAATTTTGTTTTGGAAGTTTTATTTTCAGTCTAGAATCGGTAGAAAGCTCGCGTTTTCGACTTCTAAACGATGGATTAACGTGGGATGATGTATTTTTTTATTTTTAATCGATTTTTATTGGAATTTAATCAAAATTTAATGAAAATATTGCATTTATTCAATAATTAAAATTTTGCCACAGCTCTTCATTGTGCTTTATCTTGGGTTAACCCGAGATAAGGCATTATAAAAGTAAATTTTTGAAAAAATTCCCTATTTCAATAATCGAAATCAAAGAAAATATCTTCCTTGGCTCGGCATGCCCGAATTCAAAACCAAAACCAAAACCTAGCTTCAGACGAATACCAAACTATCGTAAGCAGCGGGTATTAAGAGAACGACTTTTTCGGTCCGTTTTTCGATCTTGTCATCAACCTTGATATTCTTTGTGTGTGTGCTGTTTTTGAGTCGATTCATTGAACATTAAATGGTGACAAAAATGCCAGACAATGCCATTGACATATGGTTTGAGTCATCATTGCAAAAAAGACATATAGACGGACATAGTTATAGAATTCCAAAGTAAATCCTCTCAAAAAATATGCAATGCTTCTGACAGCTGCATATGTCTACCATGATGTATGAACAATACTTGAAGGGTTTCCCAGAAAAACATTCCAAGCACCAAACTGTAAATTCAACATAAGCTAAAAAGAAAAGCATTTTCAGTCTATAAATTTTAAAGCAAATTTATAGACTGAAAATGCTTTTATTTTTAGCTTATGTTGAATTTACAGTTTGGTGCTTGGAATGTTTTTCTGGGGAACCCTTCAATTTTCTGTCGATAAAATTATGTTGTTACCATTAATAGGCCCAAAAAATTTCAAATTGATTTTAACGATATACTTTACCTAGTTTTACTGACGTGCAAGTCTTACTTTTGAGTTGGCTACCATGAAATTTGCAGTGGTAGCCAATTGTCTACTCAACTTTTTGAACTTTGTCAAGCCCTGTACCTGTATTTCAATGAATTCATGTAATTTTTTAATAATTATATGATGTAACTTTATTCAACCAAATTTACACAACTCATGGTTTATTATAAATAATTTCTGAAAATTTTGACTGAATTTTTTCATTCATAGCTCATTTTGTTCAGAGGACTTGTCATTATCTAAAAATATCAATTATTTCATTAGATGGCTAAAATTTCATATTAAAAAATTGTATTTTTGTCAATATTATATACATAATGAAAAGCTACAAAAAAATTTTTTTTAAAAATCTCTTATAATACTAGAAAAAGAGTAAAAAATGCAATAAATACTGAAAATTTCAAAATATTTTGATGAAAATTAAGCAAGATTTCACATTTTCAATTTTCATATTTTTTTGAAATTTTTTTGAGGAAATACTGCATATTTTCAATATATAAGTGTATGGTTTTAATACAAATTTTTTGACTATGGTTCTTTATGTTCCTGGTTTAATTTCAAAAAATTGCTGGCACTCAAGAAATTAAAGGATCTCAGACCAATCTCAGTAGAGTATAATTCTGATTGAAAACACAAGAGTCCTATTTATAGATCTACTACCTCCAAAAGTAAGAATAGAACCTACAAATCTAATTGAAAAATATGTTTCAGTTGCTCAGAAAAAGCTAATTGAGAAATATGTTCCAGTTGCTGAAAGCTGCTAGTAACACTATTTTCCTTTTTAGCCCTAAGAGATGAATCACTCAGAGGAATTACCATTCAAAGATTTGAATGGTAATTCTCTGAGTGAGAGATTTAAAAAACTGAAGGAAGAAAATATTGATTGTCTGATTATCCTCAAATATAGATGGAAAACTAAATACAACAAGATTTTGCCTGACCTCAAAGGGATTGTTCGTGATACTGTATGTTTTGCTTCACTAGTATTATTCAACCATCAGCAAAATTCCTTATCCTTTGGTTTGAGTAGAATCAGAGCTTCTATAGCTAAGAGAAAGAGCTCAAACATGAATTTCCTATGATGTTTTCCTCTGTTACAACAAGAATATTGAATTGGAATTATAGAGGGGTAAGGAAATCGTAATTAGTCTTCTTCCCTCTCTGTGTGGAAGACCTCAGTTTCTTTTTCTTCTTATAATATGGATGTTTTAGTTGAACTGCCTTCAAAATAAGTCTCCTTATTTTTCTCCATTTTTGAAGATCTCTGTCTCCATTTCTCCTTCTAATCAGCAAGTTTTTATTGGGAGGCCTGGAATTTAACTGTTAATTGATTGATGGACCAAGTTCCAATTCTTTTTATTTGATTAGTTGATAATGAAGTAGTGATCATATATCAATTTGATATCTCACTTCCTTGTGTGCACTTTGCTGTTTTCCATGATGAAATGTTAATAACAGTGATGTCTCCTTTCTCTCATCTCTCCTCTAGATGCTCTTTAGGCTAGGGGATATCAGATTTTGAAATTTAGATGTTATTTACAGAATTTTATTTAATTAACTGTTATTGTTTGATCAGAGTTTGAGACAGTCTGTTATTTATATTAATTACTATTGACCTTGATAATTTTATTTATTTCTGAACAATCATAATTTTATCCCTGTACTTAATTTTTATCTAAATTTTATTTAATCAATCAAAATGACAAATATTTGGAGGTTTTGTACCATCATTTGATTAATATCAATAATTTATTTTGCAAAATTTAGTGTCATAAATAAAATATTATAATGAATGCAAAAATATCTAAATATAATAATAATAAATTATTTGTATATTGTTGATTAGATTTGAAATATATATTTCTTGAATTCAAAAATTCATTACACAATTTTCCAAAAATTATAAATATATATGGGTAACATTCGGATTTGACTGCTGCACAATTCGATCGCACTGCACGTTGTGGAAAGCGAGAGCTGTACACATCCAAAAAGAAGGGGTTCATTGTTTTTTGGAGGATGATAGATTAAATAGGGGCTTGGATTTTTGGGGTTCAAAAAGGTTTCAGAAATCAGTTGTTATACAGTTACTGAACCCACCCTTATCTTCTTTCTACTCCCTTATTTAACCCCCTTCTCTTGTCGTCCTTACCTTTGCCCTCCACTCACTTTAACCCTCATCTATATTGCTACCTGTTACTGTTTATTACTTCCTTATCCTTGCATATTTTGCCCGGAAAAATTGTCTGGTTTTAACTGAGGCTCGAACCCACGACCTGACGCACGGCAGCATACACTCTCTATCCATGCTATGACTACCTGCTAGCAGCACGTGTTCGGAGGCTGCATATAAACAATGATAAGCACATACAATGTATTATCTCGGTTTATAGCATTGCATTTGCACAAAAAGTTTTTAAAACAACGACTTACAACCTGTTTTATAACGAGTTTTCTATACACAAACACACACCAAATCTATGCACCTATCGAATTAAATCTTTATCCACACTGTTATAGGTTTATATTAAACTCAATTAAATTATACATCATAAAATTATATGTAAATGCATCGGTAGCAACTATAATGCCATAAAACATATATAATTTACTGATCCCAAACCAAAAAAAATTTTCCGGGACGCTCACTAAAATTGCTGTCACCGTTCAAATGCAAGCCAGAATTAGCATGTTGCATTATCGCAAAAACAACTCTGCAATGCACATTAGATCTGTTACAACATAAGCCATACGTAAGTCACTTCGGCTGCACTATCTTAAAATATCCAACTGCATTTGTAACTAAATCATAATACGTGGCATACAAATAACACGTCACCAAAATACACGTCAAAATAGCACGTCAGCATTACATAACACCAATAATACCTATTACTTTTTATACACACAGCATGAAAAACAGGAGGGAAAACACTCGACATAAATCGACAAAGCATTGTACTTCACGTCGGTAAACTGCACACGCTTATCAGTTGCAAACATTACCATTAAATCGAATAAAAAAAACATCAAGCTAAGCACTGAATATAAAGGCTGTTTTAAACCTCCCCAGGCATTTATTTTGTACACACATATCACACCCCTATATATTCAGCAAAACTGTGATTCCCGCTAAACACAGTTATCTACGATTACACACATCCGAAAACACCTGATTACATCAAACACCGAAAAGAATTTACATTTACATATCCAATATGCAAATTTGCTGTGACGAAAAATACACACACACACACACACACACACACACACAAACAAACAAACACAAACAAACAAACAAACAAACAACATAGCCTGATATAAACATGTGAACACAACCACCACAAAAACAAAACAAACACAAATACAAAACATAACTGCACATTTGACATCGCTATCAACACACATCAAAAATTAACCATTCACCTACACAACATTCAAACAGCACACACAGCATTTCAAAACACAACCAAACAAATGAGAACAGAGCGTTTTAACCACACCGATATTGTGAGGCTGCCGCAAGGTGTCGCTGTCGTCGATATTTGAATCGAACGTCAGCGGTCAGTTCCTGACACCAGGGTAGAGTTTAAAGTGATCTCCAGCACTATTTTGTCAGAATTTGTCAGAAAGTCGCGTTATTCCGATTATTAACGTATTTAAAATAATTAATTGAGCGGTCCGTCTTTAGTTAATTATCCGAGCGGTTATAGGCCTCGCGAGTAAGGACACACGGGCTCCGGGTCGAAGGAATGACACATACGACGATATTACTATTTAAATAAAACAAGAACATTTATTGACAACTAAAAGATATAAAATGATTGTAATGAAAACAAAGGAATCGTTTTAATCTAATTAAACTCCTAACCAATTTAGATATATTAACGCGAATGATTTGGCGAACGTGCAATGTGGTTCGTGAGTGTTAGGCAGTTAGCTGGACAGTCGGCAATCGGACAGTCGGGTTGACTTAAGTATCGCTCCTTACATTGATAAGGATGATGAGGCGGACTTGGAACTGTGAGATGAGGGAGGACTCGGTTATCTCCCCGGATGCTTTCTCTTGATGAGGGAGGACTCGGTTATCTCCCAGGCTGTCTCTCTTGATGAGGGAGGACTTGGTTATCTCCCAGAACGTCTTCTCAATAGGTGAGGAAGGACTTGGTTATCTCCCTCTTCAGGGGAGGACTTGTTATCTCCCCGGGTTGGGTATTCATCCTGACACAAAGACTAGTAACAACCACAACCACAACCACTACCACAACCACTGACTCGTCCTCTCCCCTCGCCTTTTATCTGTTGGCCAAGGAGGGCTCCTGAGTCAGACATGACATCAATCTGATGTCGAAATCTCCACTGTTAGCTGTTGGAATTTCCTTGTTGATGATCCGCCATCTTTTCTGTTTTAGTTCCTCATCAGGGCGGTTTTCAACCCGACTGTATGAATCAAAAGGAAGCTAAGTCAGCGTTTCTTCTGCTTTCATCAGATAAGAATTGTGTGAAATTACAAAATTTTATAAAATTAAATAATATAATATTCTTGATAAATAAATTGATTAACATATTACAATTGAAATAAAATTAATATTAACACAATTTTCATGACAAAAAACAAAAGAATTAATTCGTTGAATATAGTAACAAAATGGTGGGTCCCTGGACCTCACATCATAAAATAAAACTGCAACACAAAAGTAAGAAATACCAATGCATATTCACACGGAAAATGAAACGACACAGCATAACATAATGGATTCACACTTCACAAAACAAGAACAACCAAATACATAACATTCGAGAAAAAATAAAGGAAAAATTCTGGAGCAACACAATAAATAAATACAATTTTACAAATAGACCAACAAAACAAAACATTCACATAACACAAACAATGTATAACAGCACCTATTTAATTATTAATAACAATAAGTAGATACTAATACATATCGCACACAAAGAACATGCTAACTGAAAAAAAAAAAAAAAAGCAAATAACCGAATTAAATGCTGACGACAAGACGCAAGCGCGACGCGACACACAACTGCGCGCATGGCACTTATAACAGCCTATTGAAAAAACGCATGGCAGTCAAACCCGAATATTACCTATATATGTATATAATAATAATAATAATTTATAATAATAAAATATATAATAATGAGAAAATAATAAAATATGAAAGAAAAGAGTAGAAAAATTCTACATGATAGTGGGTGTGTTTGGCAAACGCTGGGAGCGAGTGTGACGTAAATATCAAAGCAAGGGGGAAGTACTAGGAATACGTCACAAGTTAGATAGTGAAGAGAAAACGTACCCGAGTGCTAAAGAAAAAGGCAATGTCCAGTAAACAAAGAGTTTGTCAGTAAAGCAGTAGCAGTTACAGCAATTACAACTTATTTACAATTTTTAGATTCAGAATCTGAAGAGGATGAACTCTTACAATTAGAATATTTTCTGAATTTAATGATAATTTATTCAATAATTTTTAATGAATTTAATGATAGACCTGTATTACTCCAGCAATGAAGCACATATGCTTTATTTATAATAAAATTTGAATTCATCTATAATTTATTAAAATTAAGATAGATAAAGTGTTCAAGTGTCAAAAATTTTAAAAATGAAACTGTTTTTCACTGGCTTGTGATTCTTAACCTTCATATATTAACAACAAACTAATGGGATAAACCATTTACGAATAAAGTTTAAACTTTATCTGCCAGGGGAAGTTTGGCTAGTTTGTTTGGTTAATTCTTAACCTTCATTGTGATTGTAGAAACAAGGTCCCAGGGAAAGTTAAAAAAAATAAAACTTTAGTATTTTTAAAAATGAAAACATTATTTCCTATGGTTATCAGTTTTTTAATCATCCAAAAGTATCAATATTTCCAGATCTTTAATATTTAAAGTAACAAACATGTCATGGAGGCTGCCATCTTTGCTAACGAGGAAGCTGGCTTGAAAAAGTCTTAGTGTCATAAGCTCGCTAAAAGTGCTGGCTCTGACACCATCCAGGTGCTTAGAAAATGTCCAGCGACTTGCTTGGAAGTTTCCTGAAAATGACTCAAGCATGCACTGCTTTCACTCCCAGCATTTGCCAAATGCACCCAGTGTTGATTTAGCAACAATGACGTCATCAGTACACATAGTCAGGTCTCATAATAGTATGCAAAAATTTGTATTTTTGAACTTTGGTTGAGGAAATGCTGCATATTTTTAAGTATATAAGTATATGGTTTTAATACAAATTTTTTGGCATTGGTTTATGTTCTGTGATAGTGATAATGTAATATATTAATAGCTGTATGAAAAATAGCCTGCAATATGGTTTCAGTACATATGCTTTATTAAAACACTTTACAATAGGATCTCATCAAAAAGTTGAAAAATTTCATGATCAAATCTTTCTAGAAAAATGGATTAGCAAACATAGTCCAATTTCATAATTCCTGATTATTTTCCTAGAGGTTTTAATTTATGAGGATATTATCTATAAAATAAAATGAATTAACACATTGCTGATCTACAGAAATAAATATCTGACATAGTGGACTAGCAATTTTTTTAAAATTTCTCAAAAATTTGTTGGTTGCTGTATCATTTAAAATTTTTAGAGTAAAGAAATAATATATTTTCTGTTCTGCAGAAAAAAAAATGACGTTTTTTGAAGTAAACAATATTTTAAGAAATTTTGAAATATTTTAGTTTTTGTCTATCAGATTAAACCAGGGGTTGGTCAATTATTTTCTGCCGAGGGCCGGATAAATATTTTCAGGATGAAGCGGGGCCGTATAAAAATTGAAAAGTACCTAAGGGCGAATTTAATCTTACGACTCCGTAATTATGTAATTATTAATTATTATTAGTAATTATGTAATGAAATTATTGATGATAACATTAGCTACTCTATTAATAATTAATAAAAACTACTTTTATTTAAAATGACTACACATGTTCAAGCAAGATTGATTCTTGCACAAATATATTCCTCTCACCATCACACAGGACAAGAATAATGGTTGCACCAATTTATCTGTACATGTTCTTCACGGCTATACACAATAGCAATCTTGCTATCGTGTATAGCCACTTTTGTGATACTAACACAAAGAATATATTCATCTATCAATATTATTTAAAATGTATATTTTTGTTGGGTTATTCTTAGTTTTTGTTTATTATTTTTAAAATATACTTTCCTTGCATTATTTTTTAATTTCTGTTTGTATGCAAAAGAGACCAAAAGCATCTGTAGAAACTATTTTTTTCATTAGAAACATTAGAAAATCATTTGTAAATTCAGATAATTTTCTTTATCAAACTTATTTGAATTAATAAATTCAGGTAATTTTCTTTAAAAACATAAGTATTTTATCAAATTGATTGATTGCTAACAACCTATTACATCAAAATGTTAAAAAATATTAGGTACCTACATAATTAATTTTGTAAAAACAAATTTACAACTTAATGTGAATGGTGAAATTTACTATGCTCGTGGTTAATTATATCATCAAAATTTGGAGTAAATTGGTAGTGTATGTGTACATTAGCGACAGTATCCATTATTTTACACTACAGAGTATCCATTATTTTATTTTTTTTTTTCGAGTAGAATTTTACAAATGTGGGCCTTGAAACTGTAATGTGTTCTAGTTTATGCAGCGGGCCATATAAGATGCCTTCGCGGGCTGGCTTTTGCCCACCCCTGATCTATATAGTCAGGCATTAAATATATAATCACTTTTAATGTCACTTTGAGTTCATTTCAAAGGAATTTTGGCAGCAATTTTTTCAAGTAATTTCAAAACTCTTTTCAATTTCCCAATACAAAATATTGGCTACTTTTTCAGGTGTGTACCTAAAAATAGACATTACTGCTTTGTTTCATTCTAAAATTGTTGGGGAGAAGAAAAAATGTGTTACCCACTTTTCACACCATGCATATGTTGCATTTCTTGCTCCTGTGAATGGCACAGCCTATCATGTTGCCAGATCTGGTGATTTTTAATGTTTCTTTTTTTATAAAAATTATTATATACAGTGTATACTCGTGTATACGCCGAGGTTTTTTCTCAAAAAAAAAAAATTCTGAAGTGAGGGTCGGCTTATACATGGATCAAAAAAATCAACTTTTCTTTTGGCTGGAGAAATTGAAGAAATAAGCAAGGCCATAACTTATTATTGAACGTCTGAAGATAGGAAGAAAATTTTTGCAATAATTCATTTAATATGATACCAGGTAAAATTTTATCTTACCCAGATGCGATCGAGCGCATCGCACCCCGAATCTAACCTGCATTTATACAGTACTGTATAAGTGCATCAGATAGGCGACGCCATGCTGCCTGATGCATTGCGACACAGAAATTTTCAACAATAATCCAAGAATCTTATGTAGGTGCGTGTTTAGGGTTGCCATCCGTCCCGATATATCGGGACTGTCACTGTTATGGACCTTCTTGTCCCGACAGCCTGACAAGACCCAATTTTGCAGAATACTCTTACGAGCTTGGCTCAAGTACTGAAGTAACGCCATCTGTTAGCGCAACATGTAACTGCAGCCTCAGTTAGTTTTATATATGTCAACAAGTTTATGTTGACAAGGTCGTCTCACAGATGGCGTTGCATGTTGCGTAGCCTGTATTGACGATGCAAGCACCTTCTAGATCTAGTGCCATCATTCGAGAAAATATCAGACTTCTCCAGTAGTACGGGGCTGGAACTATTTAAGCAGTGCCACAGTACCTACGTAATTAATTTTATAAAAACAAATTTACAACTTAATGTGAATGGTGAAATTTAGTATGTTCATGATTAATTATATCATCAAAATTTGGAGTAACTCGTTAGTGTACGTGTATATTAGCAGCAGTATATTTACAGTACAAAGTATCCATTGTTTTATTTTTTCTTATCGAGTAGAATTTTACAAATGTGGGCCTTGAAACTGTAATGTGTTCTAATTTATGTGGCGGGCCATATAAGATGCCTTCACGGGCCGGATCTGGCCCACGGGCTGCCTTTCGCCCACCTCTGGATTAAACCGATTCATTTTATTTTACTTTTTTTTTATCAGTGACAATGTCTACAAAAGATTCTTCTAACATTTTCACAACTCTGCTAGAAAATATGAATCTCATATAAACAACAATAACTGAAGCAACTTTCATGCTTCAATTATTGTTAAAAGTGGAACTGATTTTCTTTCCTTGAAAAATAAGTAAATGAATATAACTTGAAAATTTATTCTCAGATGGAAGCATTTTGTCAAATTCATAGGAACAAGTCTCATATTATGTATCAAAAACTAAGCACACAAGATATACAGGAATAATTTTACATTGGCTTTGAGTTATTTGCCTGTCTTAAAAAAGTCTTGGTCTCCAACAAAGAAAGTAACATGCTTGTGTTATTCATGGGTGCATTTGGCAGTGTGTTAAATAAAACATGTTATTTATCTGTTAGGATTTCTGTTCAAAATTTATTAAAACTTTTAATCTGTGAAGCTTACGGGACCTATCAGACTGATTGACAGGTTTGACCTTGAGCATTTGTGAGCTTACAGGTAAGGACAGGTGAACAGTGGAGGTTTCCCAATCTTAACTGACTCGGAAACAACTTCAAACAAATCAAAGATTTGTTTGAAGTTAATGGAGGCAAAGAGAAAGAGTTTTACAAATTTTTGCGCGTGCAGAATGATATGAGGATAAATACCTTATACAAAAATATGAATGGATGTTCGTCTTCACTTGTTCTTCTATGGATGGGAAGCTTTATTGTGCTATCGTTGATAGTTCGGATCGAAACTTCTAGTTCCTTTCCTAGCACTGTTTGCCACTCACATGTTACCATAAACCCTCCATAAACCACCACCCTCCTTTACTGCCAGAGAGGACCTACGAACCAATGGTGGCGGCTTAAAGAGGTTTGACTGTACTTCTGGCCAAAGCTGCCTACTCTTGGCGACTGTCCTAACACGTCTTGTCTTCCCAAGACTTTTTGTGCAACTCTCTAACACATCTTATCTGTTTTAGGACTTGCAAGCAACTGCTCGTTCTCCCTGGGAAAAATTTTAACTTCTCCCCTCCCTTGCCGGGGATAAGGAAAACAAAACCATTAATTTTTTTGTGCTGTTTATAATTTAATAAACAATTTCTCGTTATTTCGCATCAAGTTACGGCGACACCTGCACGTAATAAGATAGTTTTTGTCTCGACATTATTTTGATTATTTACTTTCAATGACATATTGAGAGACAATTTTTGTGCTGAGTGGTACAGTTTTGCCATTTTCTTCTGAGACGCTCGTAGTTAATTGTCCTTCTCTTCTTTGTGCTCTTGCGAGCAATTGCTAATACTTCTGGCCAAAGCTGCCTACCGTTGGCGACCATCCTAACACGTCTTGTCTTCCCAAGACTTTTTGTGCAACCTCTAACACGTCTTGTCCGTTTCGGGACCTGCGAGTGACTGCTCGTTTTCCCTGGGAAAAATTTTAACCTCTCCCCTCCCTTGCCGGGGATAAGGAAAACAAAACCATTATTTTATTTTTGTGCTGTTTATAATTTAATAAATAATTTCTCATTCTTTCACATCGAGTTACAGTGACACATGCAGATAATAAGATCGTTTTTATCTCGACATAATTTGATTATTTACTTTCAATGACATACGAATGACAACTTTTGTGCTGAATGGTACATTCCTTGCCAACTATTTGATCTTCACCTTTATACATCAATTCCAATGAATTATTCACCTTCCTCTTTTTATATGTTTAGTTAATTACCTGCAGATTGGCAGATTTATTAAAACAACGAACAGTATCTCACAGTTGTTTGAATTTTGCATCTTATCTCACTTTTTACCGACATAGAATAATTTTATTACCGAATAAAATATCATATATATATTTATATATAATTATAGAACATAAAAGTCTTCTCAGGTTTACAGCTCCGCTTGATGACTGATCCCACCAGAGATGTGGCATTCTGTGGTGGAAGGGAAATGCCTTGCTGCTCAGTACTCACAGAGTGAAAAGCAGCATAAAACCATAAAGAAGTCTCATACCTTCATTTTTCAGGAGTGAGCCAGGTCTGAGCCTGATTTATTAACTAAAATTAACCTAATAAGCCCATAAAACATATGTACATGATAAATGTGAAATTAGGAAAAACACTTGTATCTCTGCATTAGAGGTTTATCCACTATGGTCAGTATATCTTTATTTTAGTCAAGGTATCTTTACATAAGTATGGATGATCTTTTATCTTTACATATTTCAGACCTATATAAGTCAGGAACTGCCTGTATATATATCATCATCATGCCTGTATCCTTATAACAAAGTGGGCAGTATTTAAAAAAGGAAGAAAATAAGAGAAAGAAGAGTTCTTGACAGCAGATAATAAACGAAAAATAACAAGGCATCAGCACTCAACTGAAAAGGTATGATGAGTTTACAAAATCAGCAATTTGTAAAAAAATTCATACTTTGAAAATGGTTTCATACAAAGTGCCCAGTATATATTTAAATCCAAAAAGAAAACAGATTTTCATGAAGAAATGAACTGAGAATATTTTTGAATTGTGGTTTCATGATTTTCTGCTGAAACTTAATCCTAACAATGTAATAGTTTTAGATAATGTTCCATATCACTTTTTAAAGAGGAGAAATTGCCAATTAAGTCTTGGACTAAATTCAACATTCAAGCTTCAGCAAAAATATTGATTGGAATACAGAAATGATTAAAGCAGAACTACTAGAAATTGTAAATGCTCATTGCCATGTATTTGAATATTATCGAATTGATAAACTTTCATTAGTACCTGGTCATGTCATTCTCAGGCTTTCTTCCTATCACTGTGAACTCAATCCTATTGAACTTATTTGAAGTCATGTGAAGGGATACTGGGCTCACCGGAACAAGACATGGAAAATTGCTGATGCTATATCATTGATGGAAGAAGTTGTATATGCTGTTATGTTATGGTCAACACAATCACTTCATGTGAAAAAAAATGAAAAATGAATGAATGTTAATTTTTGGATAATTGAACACATTTCAATGAAGATGTCACTTCTTTAACCTTTACCACTTCTCTTTTTTCTAGACACATCTCTTTTTAATCTCCAAAAAAATATGAAATATGTATTTGATATTTTGCTATAACTTTTTTCTTTTTAATTTTTCAGCAAGAAAAAAATTGGATTTTGTTGTCTATATACTGTCCTGATATTGTTTTTTAATTTTAAATTAAGGACCAAAAGAAAAAAAGAAAGAAATTATTATGTCTAATTTGCATATGTAAATTTTATGCATTTTTTCAAATTATTAATTTTTTCTGCATCGGACAAAGAAAATTTTTATTTACTTGAATTTTTGATCATACTCTGCATCTAATAATACCAAATACTTCATAATTCTAAAATATTTTTCCTACTAACTAAGATTATTTATTTTGTAATTTGATACTGCTAAGCCTAAACTGATCACCTTGAACTCGGTCTTCTAGTGGGTGAATTACAGTAATCTGCTACAAAAATAAATAAAATATTTATATATTAACTAATTTTCTTCCTATTTTCTTAAAATAATGTGCAAGAAATACTTTTTTCTTTATCAGAAGTATTAGTATATATAATAATGATGACTTTTATATAAACTTAATTTTATAAATAAATATTGCTATAATTTGAATTCGTAGCAATCATCCTGCCATCTATATACTAGATTTAGCATTACTTTTGATAAATTATTGCTATTTACAATTGTTTTATTCAAGATTAGTGTCAGTGCCTTTTAAA
The DNA here is from genome assembly GCA_000484575.1 of Olivierus martensii. Lineage (NCBI taxonomy): Eukaryota > Metazoa > Arthropoda > Arachnida > Scorpiones > Buthidae > Olivierus > Olivierus martensii. Next base: position 36,572 of record AYEL01075161.1, on the reverse strand, counting down.
AATGGCAAATGGTGAATTTTTTCTCTGTAAATACAGAGAGAGATGATTTAGCTGTTCTAAATCATAATATTTAATTATTTTTGACAAAAATAATGTTATATTAGTATTTTCAAACAAAGAGGATAGGTTGTCATGGCTCTCCCCTTAGTTAACATAATGTAACTACCCCATAGCCTGAGGTCAAGCAGTTAGGGGATAGGTTGTCATGGCTCTCCCCTTAGTTAACATAATGTAACTAGCCCATAGCCTGATGTCAAGCAGGACTTTGGATGGATTGACAATAATTATGCACCCTGGTCTACTAATTACTTGTTTTGACTTTAAATAATAAAGTAATTTTTGTGTTATCTGAATTTTTGTGTTATATTTAAAATATAACTAATATAAACAAACGATCAGCTGATTTCATAATCCGTTAAATGCTTCCCGCCATAATCTAGAACGCACTTTCGTGTCAATCATCAAGCGTATTGGTATTAGTTGCTTTGTTTTTCTGATAAATGGAAATTTGTATATATTTAAATAAAACTAATTTATCAGATTTTGTGTGTTATAAACTTAAATAAAATTAATTTATCGAATTTTGTGTGAAAAAGTGGTAAAATCATATTATTTGGAAAGGGCCAAACTTTCCCAAATTATAATTTATAGGATCAAGATATCTGTAAAAAAAGTAGTAAAGGATAAACTAAGAAGGAAATGTGGAACATGATAGAGCAAGTCGGACAAATTCGGCCAAACTGTTCTTGAATTTTTGGTGGTCCAAAGATCACAAACGTATTAAATGATTCGGATTAAATTCGAATTAAAGGGCTAATTAAATATTTATTAAAATATCCACTTAAAATCAAATTTTTGGTTAATACAACAAAAATTTGAAGAATATGATAAAATTTGATATTTTAACCATTTTTTTTTGATTTAAGCAAAAATAATGAAGTTATTGGTTTTTAAACTTTGTTGAGCACTGCAAGGAGGAAGAGAGCAGGCCGGCAAAAAGCCAGTCCAGCGCATGCTTGGCAGTCGAGGAGTAAATATTAATAATCGACACAATTGAAGACACTTCAGATTTGGAACACAGAAAATTTGCCATAACATTATGCACATGCTTCATTGATGTAAAAAGCTCTTTTTAGAGCCAGATATTTCTGAAAATAGTCAATCAAGTTAATATTGTCTTTTTAATTTAATATCATTTCAGTATGCACAAAATCAAATAATCTGTAGCCTTCTATATATGTAAGTTCAAGCTTGCTCTACAGGCACCTTCAGAAATTTTTCTCAAGATAGAAGTGAACTGGGTATATCAAACACCCTATCTCAAACCCAGTCAATTGAGTGGATGTTGAGGAAGAGTTTTAAAGAAAGATGGACTATATGGGGGCCAATACATAATGAGTATACTCTAGACTACCCTTATAGCCTGTAGCACTTAAGGGCACATGTTAATAAACTAACTTGCTATATATTGCTTTGACATAAACCATAAAAGATAATTAACTGATAAACCTTACTTGTCTTTTTTTTTATTTTGTGCTTAAAAAAAATAGAAAATTTTTTTTGTACTATGATGATTATAGAAGAATATGTGTTTCTGCTTTTGAGTGTTTTACCTGATAACATTATGGCATGACATGTTTGTGATGTCAGTCTCAACTTAAAGTGAAATGGGTTATACGATCACCATATTTCCCAATCAGTTATTTCACAATATCTCTCTCTATATCAATTCTGCTATTCAAATCTCCTGCCACAATCATTTGCTCAATGCCACAAATTTCATTTATTACATCAGAATTGACACTTGTACCATCTACAGAAGTATACACAGATATCAGGAACACCCTCTGTAGCCCGAACTTCATCCTTACCCATATTATTCTATCATTCACACATTTGTATTCTTTCATGTATTTTTTCATTTTCTCATTTATCAGCACACATTATTTTTCACTCATTCATTAACTTTTACCCCAGACCATATTCCCACATTATTTTTTGCACACTCAAATGCACACACCTTTTGACATATTTCACTCAAACAGAGCAAATCCAGCCTATATTTGCACATTTCATTCATAAGAACTTGTTCATTCCCTTTTACTTGTCTATTCATGTTCCACACATCCAATCTCTATTCATATTTCTGTTTCAATTCTTGTTGTCTTCTATCCAGTCAAGTTGTAAATCCATGTTTGATAGTTTGGCTTTTATTTCCTTGAGTTTTGAAAATCAAGATGGTAGTTTCACCATGTTGGTGATCAGTCAGTTATAGTATAGGCTAGTGAATGGTTTGTTTTTTGAAATGACTCAAGATAACCCTGGGCATGATTTCATCAGGTTCTTTTTCTGGCTATTATGGCAAAGTTGAACTACTAACAGCTCAAAAAGATCACTAAAGCATGCAATCCCCCTTGCCTAAATACATTTTTAAGTATTAATACATAATTATTTAACAAGTTTTAAGGTTTAACAAAAATATATTTTTTATTAACAGTTTATATTAATGGTGGTCTCATAGTCACAAAGTTACATAAATGTTTGTATTATTTATTTTTATATTATATTTACACTATGAATTGGTTAGAAAATTTTTATATACAAAAAATTTTTTTAAATAATTATATTTAACAATCAATAAGAATTCCAATGTTGCAAAAATTTTTGGTGTACTAATTTTTTAGTTTTATGTTGTAAAAATTTTTGGTTTAATACAGAGTATAATGCTTTTACTTACAAAATAAAACTAAAAGTTAATACTAAAAGATAGGCTAAACAAACATAAAAGGGACATAGAAAAAGCTAATTTGAACACTGCGCTAGCTAAAAGAGCATACAAGTGTAATGTGCAAATAGAGTGGGAGAAAAGCAAAATACCGAAGCCTTTTAATAACGCGAACAAGCTATTTACCGCAGAAGAGTTAAAGGTAGTAAAAACGGGTTAGTAATTAACGATAGACAAATGAATAACATAAATAAAGCCTGGAAGTTTGCTTTGCAACAAGGTTCCCAATATAATATCAACTGAAAAGAATTTTTGATGCAAATATAATTTTATATTTCTAAAAATTATTACGCGATTGGATTTATATTTTTCTATGCATAAATGAAATTTTAATTAAATTAATTTTATTTGATTAGACTTTAGCCTTAGTTATAAGAATCTGTTAGAAATTTAAAATTAATGTAAATTTTTAAAAAAATTTTTTAAATTTTTGAATTTTAGTTCTTAAAGTTACATTTTTAATTCTAGAACTGTAGCATTTTTTTATTGTATTCCATTAAATGTTTGTAAGAGCTGATGATGGCGTAGAAGCCAAAAACATTACTCACTTGTCAGATTAAATGGTTATGTTAAAAAAGTACTGGACTGCTTATGTGTGCTTAGAATTTGTTTATTAGTTATTTAAACACCGAAGATAGCAGTTAGATTTTTAATTTTTAGTTTTATTTTGTATTTAATAGCTTTTACAAAATTATTGTATTCATATTTGAATATTCATAATTTATAAAGGAAATGATGAAAATGATAAAATATTAATGTAGACACCGTGTTTGAACTTTCAAATTCTGAACTGTATTCTTTAGAGTGTAAGAATTTTCTCACTGTGTAAATTTCATTTAAAATTTTGTATTATGATGATATTTAACTGAAGAGGGCTCAGTAATAGAGTTGAAAATACTTTTATTACTTATTTTTGTTTAAAACATTAAACTTGCTTGAATTTAATGTCTGCTGTAGTGATAATTTTCCTATAATACATAATTTAATAAATTTTTAATATTTAATTTTTATAACTATAAATTTTTTTTTATTATTAAAATTATTTATATTTAATTTTTATAACTATGATATTTACATCTAAATCTAAAATTCATTTTTATTTTCAAAATTAATTTAAATGTACAGATTAAAATATTTTTTAATTTAGCATATATTAAAAATTATACTTACATGCAGCACCAGCACCAATAAGGACAGATGAAAAATACAATCCCCATGTCATTGGGTATAAAAAATTTGAAATGAATATACTGTAAAATAAATTAATTTTCTTAATCAGAAATTATATACAATAATGACAAAAATAATTGCAATACCCTATAAAAATATAAGATAATTTTAAAATAATTTAGTATAATAGAAACAGCAATTAATATAAGCATTTATTTGAATGAAAAGTTTAATCTAGATAATTCTAATAAAATTCAATATTATCTGTCACACAGAATAAAATAAAGATGCAATAAATAATGATACTAAATGAAACTAGGTTTATCATTCAAGAAATAAAGATCAGCTCTGCTAAGTGAAAAATATATAGCATTTATTAATAGAATACATCAAAGAACTTTCAGTTTAATGAAGCCATCTTCAGCAGTCTTAACACTACAAGAATAGAATATATCTTTAGAATATATAGTTTAAATTTAAAAAATAAAGAAAAAAACAAAGAAAAATATATACACGGAAGAGTAAATTATTTTTCAAAATAATTGCACATACAATAAACATTTGAACATCTACTTCATTCTAATAAAGATTTTATAATATACAGTCTTTAACTATTATTTATTAGCTTTAGGCTTAATGAAGTCATCTTCATTATTACTTAATGAAAATAGCTTCATTAAGCCGAAAGTTCTTTAGTGTATTCTATTAATAAATGCTATATATTTTTCACTTAGTTCGAAACTGATCTTTATTCCTTGAATGATAAATTAAAAAGTGAAAGTTAGGATTATCATTATTTGGATTTATATGAAACTAGATATTAAAAATGCAAATTATTTTCATATAATTACTATTTGAGTAATTATATGTAAGTAATTTGGATTATTAATAATATATCTGAATGTATATAGATTGTTTTATTCACAATTTACTGATATTAAAAAAGATTGCATATTATTTTGAATTATATAACATTTTAATTTTTTTTATTTTACTTGTCAATTTTGATGAGCATATTTACTAATAATGATGATAATCAAACTTACCAATATGTAACAGCACCAATTATCATTGCAAATTTTGGTCCAGTATATGTGATAACTGAAGGTGCAAGCCAATTACAAACTGCAAGAACTGCATATATAACAGCCAAACTATAAAAATAAATATATGTATTTAATTACAAAAATATTATTACAGAATTTTAATTATTTACAAACCTTGTGTATCCTTCGCCATGATAGGATGGTTTTTGTTCTTTTATACTCTTTATTACAACTTTCTAAAAATAATACAGCAGTTTAATATATATAGTAAAAGATTAATAATAATAAAAAAAACTCAACTTATTACTATATAAATAAATTTTTAAGAAAATTATCAATTTTTCATTTTAAATAAATGAAAAATTAAAAAGTAAATTTGCAAATGAAAGAAATGAAATATCAATTTTCAAATAAGAAGTTTATTTCCAAATTAAGAGAAAATTTATGGAAATTAATATGAAAATAACCAAAATGAAACAAAAAATTTTCTTAAATAGTCTTATTAGATTAATTAATTAGATTTTAAGATAATAAAATATTAAAAAATGCATATTTATGTTAAAGAAAAAAATATATAAAAGTCCATAAAATTTAACAATTTTTATGTAAATCCTAATTTTTGCATAAACACACAAATACAAACAAACTACTACTAAATTTCATAATTATATATAAATAATTGATAGTAATTTGCAATGCATTTTTGAAATTTTATAAACAACTAACAGTTTTTGTTAATTATTAGCACAGATTAATAGCTGAACAATTAATAACTGTTAATCATTAATATTCATTTGCACACACTTTTCACTTTAAATTACAATTATAAAGAACATGAAGATAAACCCTGAAATTTTATATATATATTGTAGATAGGATAATCTATGGCTAAAAAAAAGAGAGAAAACTTTCGAGAGAAGAATGTTATTACAACACAAACAAACAATTCAAACTTCAAGGGAATTATAATCCAAATGAATCTAAACAACTTGCCAAATTTAACCCTTGAGATACACAACGGAAATTTTAATTCGAAATAAATTTAGAAAATAATTCTAAATTTATTTTGAATTAAAATTTCCATTGTGTATCTCAAGGGTTAAATTTGGCAAGTTGTTTAGATTCATTTGAAGAATGTTATCCTCTATTTTTTTTTTATCTTAAGTATGTAATGAAGAAAAAGAGGGAAAGATAGTCTAAAATCTTTTAGAAATGATACAAATTCATATGCCAAGAAGTTTAAAAGTTGTGAAACATTTAGTTCTTAAGTTACAGATGGCATGCAAGAATCATGACGAAGACAAATGTCAAGAAGATAAAGCAGCTTTTCAACAACAGAGACAAAGTTAGCCAGCGAGACGCAGCCAAAAAATTCAAATGAGATCAGTCCTACATCTAAAGAGTCTTGAAGATTACCGGCGTGAACTGTGTCTCGCGTTACTGCGTGTGGAAAATGTTTTTGGGCGTTTTAACATAAAACGCATGGAGCCCAAAATTTTAAACTTACAACATTACAAAGCCCATAAATCTGGTATGAAAATGTTTTTGGTACTACTATTTTAACGGCCTGTGCCACCTCTGCTCACTCAGCCCCCCACAAAAAAACTGATATTGGTGCCCAACAGAATGAGCCCAAAATTTTTAACTGCCCAATATTAAGAGCCCATAAATCTGGTATAGTAAATTTGAAATTCCGAGGAAGTGGGCGCTGAGTGGACAGAGATCGTTACAACTGATATTGGGAGAACATGACTGACATGAGGCACCATCTAATGATCACACGATAAAGCAGTGGCTAAATTGCTCCGGCCTGTCGAGAAATTATAACGATATAAGGAATATTATATTAGTGTGAGGTCTTGTTACCTTACTTATTGAACCATCTTCATATATGTATTTCGTTACCTCGGGTTCCGTTCCAATTAAATTTTGTATATGAAAAACATATTTCCACCAATTTCTTTCAGCATAATTTGATGCATGTATAACTTTATCCCATAGTGGGCCATCATAAACAAGAGGGTGGATGATCGCAATGGCCAAAATGCAAATTATAGGAATAGTCAATCTGAATTAAAGCAATGAAATCAAATAAGTATATAAATATATAAATAAAATTGCTATTATTTATTAAAATATTCTCAAACCTTATAAGTCTTTTCAGCAAAATCACCATATACTGAATTATGGAATTGTTTCTATTATTCTTTCGAAGGTATAGTGCTAAAAATCCGCTAGAAATTTTAATGTATATTAGATATAAATAATGTTAAACACGAAATATTTAGAGAAACTTTTAAAAGTAAATTAAAACGTATATTAAAAATTTATAAACATTTGATGTTATAGTTTGCTAAATAAATTATAAAATTATTCAATTTCTTTTTGATATGAAATTAGATAAAATTTTTTAAATGTAATGGTCTCAATTTAGTGATATTTTACATTAATTACCTCGATAATTTTAAATTAATTTATTTTTTACTCTTGAACCACAGAATTATATCATAATGTAATATTATCCTTATACATAATTTAAATGTAATGATTAGTATAATATTATATGGTACTGTTTGCAGTAGTTAGTATAGTTAAATACAGTATAATTCGAGAAACTTGTGAGGAAAAAATTATAATACGTGTAAATACACCAAAAAAAAAAAAATGAAAAAACTTCTTTTGAAAAACTTGAAAAATCTAAAAATATAGTAAAAGTTATACTGACATCCTACGCGTATTAAATTCTAGCATATAAGTCAATGACAGGCAAAAGTAAGCCGTGAGATACCCTCCATATAAACAGAAAAAAAAAAGAAATAAGCCGAGAATAGAATTGTTAATTTATGTAATCACAGATGTTTATAAAAACACAATCTGCCAAGAACAGTCTGGATTATTCAGCTATATTGGTTTCATGTAACTATATTTGCTTTCAACTCTTCACAACCAGTCGAGTCTCGAGTCCCATCCCTTGAAAAAAAATTATCATAGAGTCCGCACCCGGCGATCGATCTCCGTCTCCCACAATCCAGCAAACTCCAATGCAGAGGTGGGAACCCTGTAGAAAGGCATTTCGCCCCACCACTTAGTACTCAATTTTTAGAAAATGGCCTCATTAGTTGAAAAATAAGCTTAACCGGATTTAGTTTCTTACAAAGGCTGACCAACACCAATGGTGGGTTTCTGGAAGGTTAAATTGAATTTAAATAGGCCGAGTTTCCCGTTCAAAAGCTGCTGGTATATGATCCGAAATTGGACACTAGTTCAAGATGATCAGCCACTGTTTTATTGCGAAAAATCCATCCATCCGATTTGAATTCAGTATCATAATTAAAATCTAAAATGTTTTCCTCGAACCACAGTCAATTTTAAATCATTCCATAATTAATGATGATTATAAATAGATAGGACGTTGGCTGGATAACTGCGGTGGAAGCGTGCCGTGTTTCCATCTGGAGGATCGAACTTCAATCTCCAGGTTTCAGACCTCCAGATTTTTTCAGGAGGCTCCGAGCCCAGCTCGCTGAACTCTATTCTCTACCTGATGGTAGAACCTAGTAGGGAATGGTCTGATTATAAACTGGAATGCCCCAATACTTAGTACTGACATGGAGAAAGTGGTGTAAATTTACAGAGTTAAAAAATAGCCTAGGAAAAATTGGCCGTGTCATAGGCCGACCCCACAAATAAGAAAGAGCTCAGTCAGATAATAGAAACAGTATTGCACTGATGACTGCGATGTAAGTGTGCTGTCCCCCACCTTGAAGAATCCGAATTCACTTCCCATATACTACACACAACGATTTTCAGGAGGAGTTCGGGCCCACTATTTGAAAGCCAACTTCGTCCTAATGGTGTATTCACACAATAGAAGAGCATTAATCCACACAAATTTTGAATAAAAATATTTTTAATAGGACTCTCTTAAGACTACTCTGATTAAGAATATTTAATATTAATACTATTTATAGAAACAGTCTTGGCAATAGTAGTCTTTATATTTTGAATAGTCTTGGTATATATACATACATACATATTGTATATATATATATATTGTTTCTTCCTCATATTGTTTCGTTTTAAACTAATTGCATGTATACCTAGGGTTGCCACCCCTTCTCTATTTCAAAGGACAGTACTTTACTTGTAGTTCAAAGGCCTAGTCCTTTTGTAAACAAGCAAATGTCCTGTATTTTATATATCTTCAATAAATTAAGTATAATATGTATATAAAAAATTGTTCTAATATGCAATAGAACAGGGCTGCCCAACCAATCGATCGCGAGCTACCAGTCGATCCCGAATATCTTTTTAGTCGATCGCAAGCCTCCGGCCATCTTCCGATCAACTCGCTTGTTATACTTCCACTTTACAGTATGTAGTAAAGATGGTCTGTGTTCTTGTTGAAACAAGAAAAGTGAAGTTATCCCTATGTGTTTTCGTTCTTTGTGTCTTTTATCATATATTAAATAATAGCAGATCAGATCAGTCTGTAGAATATAATAGTGTATCAAAAACAATCAATGAAGATTATTTCGATGAGTAAGCAAAAGTTTGTTGGACAAATACGTTTACAGGTTCAAATGTTTTTCCTTTCTTTATTACACTACTCAGGTCCGGACAACAATATATCATTGTTCGGTACTAAAAGGGTTAAATTTATTAAAAAATAAACTTCTTCAATTATTTAAATTATTTCTTTTTTAGCCATGATTTTGAGCGTAGAAAATAAAATTAAAATCTATCATTACCATGATGAATGGAAACATGATTTCTTTTTTCTATGGTTAATGGCAAAGACTCATGTCTAATATGTAATTCAGTTGTTGCTATTTTAAAAAAGAAAAATATCGAAAGACATTTTCGAACAATGCTCTCCAATTATGAAAATGAATATCCGAAAGAGTCCGAAATACGCAGAGCAAAAATTATAGATTTAAAATCGAACTTACATTCTGAGCAAAATATGTTTGTAAAAATTTTAAGATAATCTCTTTCCTCATATAATCCAAATTTTGAATCAGTTGCAAAATCTACAGAATGCCAAATATCGCATTAAAATTTTTGTTTATGTACTCATGTAGTAGTAGTTATTTCCATATTTTCTTGTTATGAAGAATTGATTTATTTTATTTAATAAATTTTGAATTTATATAGATGACATTGCTATTTTTGTACTTTTATTCTCTGGATATCGGTAGATCGCCATATCGCTCTGGTGAAAAAAGTAGCTCATGGTCATAAAAAGGTTGGGCGGACCTGCAATAGAATTCTGTAGATTTAAATATCTGCTTCATGCTTTAATATTATAATGAATAATTTAAATTTTAAAATTTCCACTTAATTTTGTTGTCACTTCATTTATTTTACACTCACAGATTAGTTGCTATCTGTGAGTGTAAAGTTCAATTTAGTTACCATGGTTAAATATGAAATGATCTCATATGAAAATTTCTTTAAATGCATTTCTTTTATTTACAGATTTAAGCTGAACCGTTTAATAAATAGAACTGTTTTGTTAGTACAATGTTAAATTTGTTTATTTTGTCAAATAATTTGTATTTTCTAAAAATAAAAGCAAAAAGATTAATATTAAAATACACTTTGTTTTTTTATTAAATGTATGTATTATCTTTAAAATATAAAAATTATAGATTTTGGACAGGGTGTCCTTTATTAGAGTTTTATGAAGTTTGCAATCCTATGTTATACCGTCAATATGAAATATTCCGGTATTGATGTATATATAAAAAAAAAAGAAGTGTTTAATATTCATTGGTGTTTCCTATACACACTACCTTCATCTCTATAGCAACAACAGTAAAAATGTAGACGAATCGGCGCCTTCTAATCCAGACTCACCTACGGTCAACGCCATAAAAGTAGGTTAAATCAATTGTCAGAATTCGAACTGCAACCATGAAAATCCTCGCATTATCTGATTAGAAGAGTATCATAACTATTACATAATGCCTAGTAATATTTTTATTCTAATTAACACAAGCTGTTTCGACGTAGGAAGAGAAGAAGCAGCAGATGTTAGAGTAGGATGCATACCATTTTATCGTCATCAATTTTATTGATGAGAGGAGAGAGTGGCTTACGTATGACGGATGATACTCATTAGTATTGGGGATTTACAAACTAATATAATATGCTGATTATTTTCGGTGAAAACTCTCTCTAATTAAATAAGTTAATCCTTCGTTACACGCAGAAGTCGGAAGTTCGAAAATAACAGATGTATAACTTGTTATACGGGGGAATAAAATAATTATTTTGAGTGATTGTCGCAACGTGGAGAAATAAATGATCAGACTTACCGTAACGGTCGTCATTTTCTTATCGCGAACCGAGTCAAAACAACAAACAAAACTGAAAGCAAGGTCGAGGGAATTGCGGGTACGGTTCTTAAAATAGGGTGAAGTTTCTGGCACGCGCAGAATAGGTAAATTTAAAAGGTTGATATGACGCTTCCTTCTTCCGGTCTTCTACTTTCAAGGACAAACAGATTCTTTTTCCCCCCCTCATAGTTTTTTTTACTTATTTATTTGTTATATTGTAGTTATTTTAATTGGTTTCCAATCTAATTATTTAATGTTTATATCTACCGATAATGATAATTTATAACGTTTTGTTTGTTTACTCGAAACATAAGCTAAAAATAATTTTGAAAACCGTAAATAAATAAGCAGTAAACTAAATTTAGTAAGATTATAAAAAAATTTAATAATTATTTAATTGATTTGAATTATTGATTATTATTTTTTATAGACTAATAATAATTTTGCTTTCAATTCTGGCGTATAATAAGGATTCAGAGAATAACGAAAACAGAAGCACTTGACAGTGATCGATAATTCACCTCTGTATCATTTTATACTATATCCCAAAAATGCCTCACTGGTGAAAGACCCGATATCCTTAATCCTTTTCAGTTAGCCATATATATATCAATATTATTCTGAGTTTCTACTGGATTCCAGATTTAAATATGTTATCCTTCTGTAGCTGAATGGGATATTTCTTTATATTCTGGCAATACTGTACAGACTCCCTCGACAAAGGAAACACGTTCGCTACTCTTCACCATATAAACAAGAGGCAAAATAATAATGCCAAGTTCTTCAGTTTCTTTAAAAATTATTTTGATGATTCTTCAAAAAATTCGTTCCATGCTTATCTAATAAGAAAATCCAATAAGTATAATGTACGTTATGCCCTGTGGTGAGAGAGCCTTATATATTTTGTAGGTCATCTGCTATTCTTTTTTTGGGTTTCCGAATCATACGGGAAGAGGAAATAATTTTTAAAAATATCACAAAATTTCATTGTCAGATTTTTCGATGAACATTGTAGTTTTTTCAGAAAGAAAATTAAAAGGTTTGGCAGAATTTTTATATCACTTGTTTACAAATTGATAATTTTCCGCTGAGTTCTTTTCACAAAAAAAAGAGAACTTGACATTTTCACGGGTGAGATCATTTTCGAGATGTCAGATTTTTTTTCTTCTAACTATGAATTGAAAAAATACAAAAAAAAAAAAAATTGTTGCAGAATAATATAATTGATAATATTCATAAGAGTGAAGTGGAGGCAAACAGACGAACTGAATTAATTTTTCCCCTTTTCTTCATTCTCACTTTTATGTTTTGCATTTTTCCCTTTTCTTCATTATCACTTTTATGTTTTGCATTTCCCTTTTCTTCATTATCACTTTTATGTTTTAATTTTCCCCTTTTCTTTATTCTCACTTTTATGTTTTGCTACCAAGAAAATTTAAGAAAGTTATTTTAACCAAATTTCTTTAGTATCGATTATTAATTATTCAAAAAAAGAAAATAAACAGGCATTCTCTTCCTTCTTTTGTTTTTTGTAAAATTGCTAATAAAAATGGATGTTAACAGTTTGGGGAATTGTTAGCTACAGTTTCAGCTCCAAAATTTATCATTTTTCAGATTCTTTTTATGATACAGAATTTTTTTCTTGATATATTCAAGAAATCACTCGGAAAATTCGTAAGAAATAAAGGAAGATACATTTAGTATTGATTCATTCTACATACATGATGATGATAATATAGGATAAGTTTGATTCTATTTACAGTTCTCGTTAAATAATTTAAAAAAATCATTTTATATATAAATTAAATTTAATTTAATTATTAAAATTTAACTATAGTATTAAAATATTTCTTAGGATTTTATTATTGTAGCTTATTAATAAAATGCAATTAAACATAGTGCATGCCTATGTTTAAAAAAATCTGCATAACAAGATAAAGATCATCATTACTCGCGTTACTCAAAATAAGAATAACTTTATCTACAGTTTAATCATTAATTACATAAAAACGAGAACAGACTAATGGAATCCAAGTAAAAAAAAAACCTCGATAATTCAGGTTTATTGAGATCATTCATTATAATGATTAGATTGCCAACTTTTTTAATCGTTGGCATTGCGTTTCTATATCATCTTTGAAATAGTTTAATTCAAAGAATTATTTGTTTAATCACCGGTCGAAATCCAATAAAAAGCATTATCATCTAGTTGATAGAGACAATTTAGCAAATATAAATTTATATCGCTTCATCTTGAATTTATTCTTTTTCCATAAATATCTCTAACATTCTCACTTTTGTGGTTTGCATTTTTTCCCTTTTATTCATTCTCACTTTTGTGTTTTAATTTTTCCCCTTTTCTTCATTATCAGTTTTATGTTTTGCATTTTTTCCCTTTTCTTCATTATCATTTTTCTCGCGTAAGGTAGATTTGATTTTTGTGTCAACTAACAGACTAGAAAAATCATTCAAAGATCGTTCTGCATCAAAGTATCTAGGTTATTTAATAGATTATGTCATTCTGAATAAAGTGGTCACCCATATTTTACATTCTTATGTAGGGTGAAGGACTTAAATAAATAAATATATCAAGTAGTGTTATTCAGCCGGTTGTTAATTTTTTTGTCCTGCAAATCTGTAAAATAATTTGATGCAGTTCCTTATGTCAAACAATGGCTGAGGAAAGGATACCATTTGGCAAGTGACACTGGAGTGAAAGAAGAGGTTCCAACTATACCTTGCAATAATCAAAAAATGATCTGGAATTTTTTCCCTTTTCTTCATTATCACTTTTATGTTTTGCATTTTTCCCTTTTCTTCATTCTAATTTTTGTGTTTTGCATTTTTTCTCTTTTTTTCTATAAAAATTTATAGAAGAAAACAATACATTACTGTACAGTATATTACTGTATATAAACAGTTTATTATTGTATAACCATTATATTACTGTACTATTGCTATATATTAATATATCATAAATAAAATATTTTTAAATATTTATCCTTTTCTTCTATATAAAAAATTATAGAAGAAAATGCAAAACATAAGAGTGAAAATGTTAGAGATAACTCTACTTCTATAAAAATTTATAGAAGGAAAGGGGGAAAATGCATATTTTCAACATGAAGTCCTTGTTTACTTCAGCATAATATCTCTCGATTAAGATAAATCAACGATTGAATCTTAGAATTAAGTAAATGGAGTTTTAGATAAAGGTTTAAACGAACGATATATCCTATTTATTAAAATGGCTAAGATATTTTTTTTCAAAATTATATCATATTCACGTTATATTATTGTTAAATTATTCAAATTATATTATAACTTGAATACTAGCTATCACATTTATTATATAAACTGGCATTGTAATAAAAATAAAAAATTGCTGTATATTATCAGATCATCCGAAAAATAATATCATTTTTTATACTGTACTTGTTCAAACTTGTCTCAGTTTGTCTAAACACGAATTTTTTAAAGCTTTCGCAACGTTGAAAATGTAAGTGATTCAAATGGATAATATATATTTGATTAAATTAACGACTGATTTATCTTTTCTAGCCTTTCTAACTTGTTATAAACGACATTACTTTTGGGATGTACCTGATATCGATGGTTGAAAATTGAAAAATCGATGTATTTTTAAAATGTTTTGTATAAATCAGTATGAAAGATTTAGAAATTATATCATGAAAACTTTACTAACAGTTTACGAAATTTTGAACATAAATAATACGCAAAATTCTGTCAGAATGACGGCCTTGTTTTCATGCAATAAAATCTATATAAGAATTTTTAAATCGTAGATTTTACTAAAAAAAAGTTTACTTGGCGACATTAAAAATTACGTTGATTTATTGTTGTACATAAAAAAATGAAAGAATAATCCGGTTAGCGCTGTTTTCCTTCCAGAAGAAAGTGATTGAACTAACTGCCAGCAATTTGATTATGGTTATCTTTCGTTGAAAATGTAACCTGTTAAAAAAAAAAAGCGATTCCAAGTTCAAATAAAGCGAGTTTGGATGAAAAATGCCGAGTTGTCATGGCAATGATCAATAAAAATTCTTTCGCTTGTAACGTTTGACCTATGCTGCCAATTATGACTGTTTACAAAAATGAGACGACACATCCTAAATACTTTAAGCGGTCTAGAAAAATAAATAAATTAGCCAAAACACTACAGAATATTGCAAAAATTACTAATACCATCAATTATCTTATAACAAGGTTTTCCTTCCTGTGTGGCTACCGAAAACTCACGTTTTCGGATTTTATTGCAATTAGCCATCGTTTACGGAAGCTAAATTTAATGATAATTAGAAACAATCACGGTCGCAAACGAATACGTAATATTGGGATGTCGTATAAGGGTGCTAATTGAATCAACTATAAAAGCTGAGAACAGCTTTACTGGCGTAGAGATGCATTCCAGTCAATTAAGCTTTCCCGAACAATAAAATGAAGATAAATAACGAGTTTGCAGTCGACTTCAATATATTTATGTACCTCCATCTTTTTTTTTATTATTATTATTTTCTGCATATTTCTAATTTAATATGTAGATATTTACAGATACAGATTACGATCTTAAAATGATTAAAAAATACGTAAAGGGAGGTCTCATTTTAGATAGTTTAACTTTCAGTGTGCATCAATACTACTCGCGTAAGGTAGATTTGATTTTTGTGTCAACTAACAGACTAGAAAAATCATTCAAAGATCGTTCTGCATCAAAGTATCTAGGTTATTTAATAGATTATGTCATTCTGAATAAAGTGGTCACCCATATTTTACATTCTTATGTAGGGTGAAGGACTTAAATAAATAAATATATCAAGTAGTGTTATTCAGCCGGTTGTTAAATTTTGTCCTGCAGATCTGTAAAATAATTTGATGCAGTTCCTTATGTCAAACAATGGCTGAGGAAAGGATACCATTTGGCAAGTGACACTGGAGTGAAAGAAGAGGTTCCAACTATACCTTGCAATAATCAAAAAATGATCTGGAAATTATTAGAATAAATCACTAATCGCTGTGTTAACATTTTTATTTGTGCTACTATCGATATTTATGTTCTTTAATTTATGTAATTCTATTAATATTGTTCTATCTTCTACAATTTCTTAATTAAATGTAAATTAAAACATTTTGTAAATTTCTTCGAGACCCCCCCCGACATCAAATTTAAGCTTTAATTATTATTATTAAATAATTTGAATATCGCCACCGGATAATCTTTAGGAGGAGGTATTTGCATTCAGCAAGATGGTCATCTGCTAAAATCTTTAATATAAAGTTACGTCATAACGTGACACTGACGTTGTCTTTTGATTTTGTCTGCACTAGCTACACGCTTACTGCAGTAATGACGTGTTACCGTAGGCACTCGTACGTTTAAATACAATACAGATAATTCAAGATAATAAAAGCAAGTAATATATATATTTTTTATTATTAAAAAAAAAAATACAAAATTAAAAATTGTATTTATATATATATAGATCATTTAAAATATTTTTTCATTTTTATCTTTCTAATCTACATTTAATTATATGGATTAGAAAAATAAATATAGATAGATTTATAATTTTAATATTTATATTAAACAAAGGACAGTAAATATAAATAAATTAAAATACTAATCCTCAAGTTTAGAGAGTAAAAAAATAAATTAATTAACAAGGACGACAATTCGGACATTTTTAAAATCAGAAAATCGGAGAAATGTTTTATATTTAATAATTGAAGGAATGAGGAATATGTGAGTGGAAGGGTTGAAGAAATGAATATTAGATGAAAGAAAAGAAGAGGTAGACCTAGAATTAGATGGATAGAGAGTAGTTTTTCTTGAAAAATCATCTACAAAAGCGAAAAAAGTATTTGAAATCTCTCCATGATTCGGACCACAAACGTTACCATGTATCAACTCTAGAATAGTGTTGCTCTTTCTTTCATATTGGTGCTTACAAACTACTTAAAACAAGAGAGGATAGAGAGGACCCGAGAGAGAAGGGAATGAGAGAAGAGGACGCCGAGGACCAAGGAACATGGAGAGTTAGAATAAAGAATCCGATCCCATTTAAAAGATTACAATCAAGGCTTGTGAAAGAAGATAGACTGATTTTTATCATCGAAATAAATGCAGAATGCACCATATTAAATAAATAATCCTGCATTAAAATGATAATTTATAAGTGTAGTTAGAATAGGGTGGAAACAAATTGCTTACTTATTCAGTTCTTTCACGATCTAGATGTTTGAAATGCATAATTTTATTTTTTCTTTACATCTTTATTGATCGAACGGATGCGGGCTTCGAACGAAATTTTCTCTTGTTTATATTTATTTTATTACATTTTTAAACTTTTCCAAACTTTTGATGGTCGTTTTATTTCCACAAAAATCTATTTTATATATTTTGAAAATAAATGCATCTTTTATAGTCATCCCAACAAACTGGCAACGGATACGTGTAAAAAAAAAAATGCTCCAAAAATTATCGTACAGCATAAAATAACTTACCTTAATGTATTTTAAAATCGATTTATATTGTATTTATCCAGGAAAAAACATTATAAGACATAAAAATGCTTTTTTAAATTGTTTAGAATGAAAAAAGTGTCGTCTTGGTGATTGCTATCTTCTCGATTTTTACATTGAATAAGTCCTTGCGATAAATTTATGAATCTCATATATTATGCGGGATAAAACTGTACACTTGTATCATTTAAAATTGTCATCTTTCATCATTTGCAACGCATAAAACTAAATTTAGGCAGAGGAGATACCGTGAATGAGTGAGAGGGGGCAAAACTTGATACATCTAATTTTTATCTCTTCTCTAGTTTAATAACAATTGATATTATGATTCATTAATGTCCCTTAATTCTGTCACCAAATAATTTGATACATAAATTATTAAATTAACCCAAAAATCTAAATATACTTCATTATCATAATACATACTGATACTGTACTGTATATTATTCGCTAAGTATAAACTTATTAAAAAAAAAGTTAAACTGTAGATATTGCTATCTAATTATAATAAATTACTTGCAGTAATGATGCAATTTGTTAAAATGACTTATATTTGAACTGTCATTAAATATATATCATCTGCAATTTATAAAATTATCATCATATGTTATGTAAACTAATATTGCCAATGTTTTAAGCGTATTTAAACTGGCTCACTTCAAAACTTGACTTATACTATTAAAATTAATTAAAATTAATACGTATTGTATTTAATTTCATAATTATGAAAATAACAAAGAAGTTGTCGCAGTGGCGTCACTATGGGGGTGCGGGGGATGCGACCCGCACCACCGTATGTTTTCAAAAGTATGTTAAAAAATTATATTTTTGCCAATTTTACAGCCTTTTTAAAATGGCCATTTCTTGTTTGTTGAGAAACTTGTGGGGGAATAATATTGTTAGTTAGTCTTGGTTCAGATGACAAGCGTTGAATGCGCTTCCGACAAGCGTTGAACGCGCGACGAAATAATTGCAACAGTATATATGGATACCGGCTAGCGCGCGTAGTCGTAGTCGCGATTCGTTCGGGAAAGATGGAATTATGGGTTTTGTACCCATAAACATACTGCGTCGTAGGCAAAGATACAGGAAATATTGGATTCATCCAATTTTAAGAAATAGACTTACTACAAGTTTGTACGTTACTCCATATCCTAGTCTCGGAAATTACGAACCTAAATTTTTTAATTATTTTAGGATGTCAATTAAATCTTTTCACAAATATCGGAAATAGCATGGCCTCTTTTCGATCTCGTCAATAAACCGATCTGTATTAAATACGTCACCTTCCATTTTCAAAGTAGTTCAGAGATACAGAAATATACAACCGAAGAGAAGCGAGCGCATCAACTGAACAGTTAATGCCAATTGTCTACGCGCTTTTTAAGATACATATGCGAAGCGAGCGCATATTTATGCATTTTTAAGATACAAAAGTATCTTAACAATCTTATGTATCTCAAAAAGCGCTGCAAAGCGCCTTCACGCACGTAGACAAGATACCTGGCGTTAAACAGCGTTGAAAGTGTGCATTGCCATCTGTATAGTAAATAGTCTTTTTGTGTATCCAGTCATCGCGCGTTCAACGCTTATCATCTGAACTTAATCTTAGTCACACGAATGTAGTATTGATAGATTGAAGTTGTGCTACAATAAATTTTTTATGAAAAATTAATATTATAATAATATTATTTGAGTGATATTGTTAATATTACATTTTATAGTTTGGGCGCGTTTCTATTAAATTTTTTTTTTATATTATAAATATTTATTTAATATTAATATTGTTATTATTGCTTAGAGATTAATAAAATAATAATAAGTTAATAAAAATGAAATTTGAAATTAGACTTTAACATTGACTCCTTTTATAGTTAATCTAAAAACTACTTCCTAGAAGAAATAAACACGAACATGTCATTAATTTATAATCTCATGATCACTATATTCCATTATGGCATTTTTTTCTGAAATAATAAAATGTTTGTCATTATGAAATAATTTAAAGTGTTTATTTAACTAACTAAGAAATGCTTTCTCATGATATATAATTAGTGAAAAATATAGATAGTAAATTTCCTTTGGAAACTTTTTACTTCGTTTTAATGAAGATTTTTTGATGACATTAAATTAGTAATTTTATGAATTATCATAATGTTCCTCATGATGCCAAATAGACTGATTCTTCATCCACTAAATTATAATAGTTTTTTAATCTTTGTTTAAATAATTAACGATTCATCTTCTTAATAATTTAATTATTTTTCTGAAATACAGAAAATTCGATTTAAAATATAATTTAATCGATATAACTGTAATTAAAAAAATACAACACCAAGTCACGGGTTTTACAATGTTCTGTTAAAGTTCTTGTTAATTTTAACCACGTTAGCTGTTCTACAATTGTTAGATAACTGGTAATTAAAGCAAACAGGAATTTTAGTGAAACATTATAAAATCGAGCCTAAAACTTTGGTAACAACAATATGAAAATAATTAAATAAATAAATAAAACCCGAGATTTATATAATAATTGAGAAAATGATATGATATGTATTATTTTAAGTAACTTTTTAATGAAAAAGTAAAAACCATCTAGAAAATAAGATTATTTGGCAATTTAATGATTCAAATAAAATAATTTGTACCATTTCGATTTATTAGCAGAAGATAAATTCGAAATGATCCTACAATATCATGTAAACGGATTAAAATTTTGTCTTTTTTTTCTTTCCTATAAAATTACTTTTTACTATAATAATTTACTATTAAATAAAAAATCACAGATATAGAAAATGTTTTCCATTTCCAAGTGAGGAACTTAGTCCATTTCTACAGGATGCCGAATAAAATTCAATATGGCTATCCATTTATCCTGTTTTTTTATGTTAAACTGATTATTAATATACGGAAAATATATTTAAGAGAATTGTATTATTTTCATACTAATTTGTGAAGAGCATCTTTGCATTCTAGAACATTTAATTAATATTTAATTAATTATGTTAAATCTTTAAAATATTTGAACTTAATAATGTAATTTTAAAATAATATAATTGTTCTTCAAAATAAGAGTTGAATGATACTTAAATATTATAAATATATAAATTTTATAGAAAGGTAACATACTTTTTAATAATAAAATATTTAAATGTTTTTATGATTTACTTGATCAAATTTAAAAAAATCCCGATAATGCATTTCCCCCAAGTACGCCCTTACCCCACTCCACCTTATCTGTTTATTAGCGTCCGAACTGTTTTCGTCGATATAAAATCTGCCCGCTAGTTTATCTTCAGTTAAACACTGGTGTCTCCCCAAGCGGCAGACACCGGAATTTATCTTTTATACATGTACCAATTCTTCTGTTTAGGGTTTTGACCTGGCCGTCGTACGCCGGTACTGCCTTTCGATCGCCATTTACATAAAACTGTACTTTAATGCTTGGCCCAACGCAATGCTGTTCTGTTAGGCCTTTTCCACGCCGCTAGATTTATCCCCTTTAAGTTGGCGCTATAAAAGGCCGGAAGACTAGTAAAAACTGCTCCGCCGGAGCACGAAAAGGAGAATATGATTGTCGACCACCGAAATGTTGAGGACAACGGGCAACCTAAGACAATGTTCAGTGGCCGATATTGACCGTCGACGTGCGGTCATTTCAGATTTGCCCCGCCCCACTGAACTCATAGGCAGGCTAGACGTTTGCCAGACCAATCATATTCCAGTCCTCATTTAGCCAATAACTGCGTATTTGAGTCGTTTCGGACTTTTCCGGACATTGAGATCTCTCTGCATATCCTGCGACATCCGGAGTTGTGAAATATGATTGGGTTAGTAAAACGTCCAGCCTGCCCACGATTTCAGTGGGGCGGGGTAAATCTAAAATTGCCGCACGTCGACGATCGATATCAGTCACTGACACTTTCATAGGTTGTCCCTTGTCTTCAACATTTCGGTGGTCGACAATCATATTCTCCTTTTTCGTGCTACAGCGGAGCATTTTTTACTAGTAATAAATGGTAACAAGGAGAAGGCAACAATGTAATAAACGGTATAATCAATGATAACA
The DNA here is from genome assembly GCA_000484575.1 of Olivierus martensii. Taxonomy (NCBI): domain Eukaryota; kingdom Metazoa; phylum Arthropoda; class Arachnida; order Scorpiones; family Buthidae; genus Olivierus; species Olivierus martensii. The sequence goes on along the minus strand of AYEL01075161.1, from coordinate 14,618 downwards.
AAAATATATTGGTTCAAAAAATTTATTATACAAAATAATCGATACACAATAAGTCGGTAGACCGCAAACAAAACGATAACCAGAGCCGTAACTAGGGTACGCATCGCCTGTGGCAAAGGTCAAACTTGCGCCATTTTTTTTTCATTTGAAGAAAACAATGCTGAAACTGAATTATCTGTTGTAAGATATTTGTTTGAATGAACAAATAGATTTGTACAAATTCTTTTTTATTACTTTTCTTTAGGTCTTTCCATGAATTTTCACTGAAGAGGCAGAAACCTAATGAGTCATTATGAACTTTTACTTTATCAATAAAAATAGCGCCCCTTCTTGACCTGACGCCTTTATTTAGAGTACAACTTGGCTGCTCTTACCCATGAATTACCTCTTCTAACGGCCGTATTCACCATCTCGAGTTATTGATAGAGTTAGGGTTATATGAAGAGTTATAGCTAAATTCGTATTCACCAACTTCGTTCCGAGTCAAATGAACTACCCTAGCTGGTAGCTGGGTTGTTTGAGAAGCTCAGGGTTAAGGCATGCGCATTTGATTAAAAATGGAAACCGTGTGCTGGAGTCTTGTAGTGAGAACGAAATGATGAAAGAATTAGAATATTTGGATATCCTAGACGAAACTGAACAACGTGAAAGACATATTATAATTCGAAGGAAAAACTGTTGTAGTAGAATACTACAATATCAAATAGCAAAATTTCGATTATCTTATAATAAAAAAGTCCCGATAATGCACTTCCCCCAAGTACGCCCTTACCCACTCCACCTTATATTTATTGATGATGATCAGACTTAGAGTTTCATCATTTAGTGTTTTGACCACTAGATACAATTTTAATAATTATAATAATGTATCCTGTCTTTCCTGTTAATATGAAAAAGCAAATTTGTATAAAAATGATTTATTATTTTAAACAAATCAAGTAAAATAAAACTATTAATTTTGTATCTTACCTTTAAAGGAAACATTGAGAAGATAGTCTTTATATAAAATTCCTCCATCTAATTCTTTCATTTCATTACAGTACAGTTTATTTTTAGGTTTACACAAATTCGTCCAGACAGTGTGCAAAGCATGAGCAAATGCATATACAGCGTCCACTACGAATTGAACTTTAGATTCTTGTTTATACCCGACATCTTCACCTAATCTTAAATTAGGCGAACATGTTATGGAATCTGTATCATTTTCTTCTGAATATTCATGAGGAAGTTTACAAGAAAACACACTTTCCCAATATTCTTTAAACCATGGGTTTCTTTGATTGTTATAAACAGTTTTATTTTTCATATACACATCGAATTCTTCAATTTCTTGAGATTGTAATTCTACGGTAATAGCACCTTCTGCGACATCTTCTAACCCTTCCACTAATTTTTCTTGTGTACCCCAACCATCACTTCCTACCCAAATTAAATGATTCTCACCGTGCCTTTTTGCTGCTTTCAATATTCCTTTGGCATCTTCAGCTCTGGTAAAAAGTACTACGCCTCTTGCATTTGGTTTTGATAATAAGTTCTTGTATATGTGATCGTAAGATTCATCGGTGGGTGAATGTGGTATTTTTTCACTCACAGCAATACATATTTTTTTATTTCGAGCCTTTTTTGTGAAAGCTGTCATTCCGGAGTCCCCATATTGACCTTCAGAAGCTACCAGAGAGACATAAGACCAATTAAATTTCTGCACTAGATCTACAAGTACATTAGCCTGATGCTTATCGGGTGGAACCGTCCTTGCAAAAAAGTCATAACGAGTTTTATCGCTTAACGATATACTTGTAGAAGCAGGACTTATCTGTGGTATCCTAAATAATCTTAATAAATTAGCAACTTGCACCGAAACTTCACTATAAGAACCTCCGATAACTCCAGTGATTGCTTTAGTTACCAGTTTCATTTTGGGTTGGCTACCATCGTGGCACTCGAAAGAACTGGCATCTATTGTATTAACCGATGCTCTAATAAATTCCATAGATTGATTGAGAGCATAGCTATCACTAGCGCAGGTATCTAGGATTGTTGCACCTAATTTGATACCATTTAGCAATTCGGGATCATTGTTGATTTTATCGATTGCGAATAGCATTGCTTCCAGTCTCTGGATCCCCCTGTCCTTGTTTATCTCGCCACATTTACCGTCCTTTTTCAACGATTTTTGATGAATTGGCACCAAGCCACCGATAATAATATCACCAGGCACTTGCACTTTTATTCCAAACGTTTTATGAATGAAAGGCGAGAGACACAGAAGGACACAGGAGAGAAGGAGCCTGGAGATCAAAACATGAAGCTCCATTATTGTTTTATGATTTCAAAAGCTGAAATTTGAATATTCCTTAACCACCCGTCCAGCTTTTCATTTTCTGATGACGTTTCGAACTGAAGAAGTAGAAATTGTGCTGGAACCAAGATTTAATCTTTGACTGAAATGAAACCATAGTATTGAATATTTATTTCGATATCTTACATATTAATACAATATTTAAATTATCTAAACAAAATTAAATATTTTAGAAATGAATATTGCAATATACAGTACTTTAAAATAAATTAATTGGTATTTTTTTGTTATTTGCCGAAAGTTCCATTTTTTTTCTGCTTCAACGGATCATTAGGAAAAATCAAGATCGATTTTTCTTTAATACTTATACGTTTAATGACTTTTGATGGGTTTATCACGCCAGACTAATGATTTATAGGCCAGTCAAAGTCATTCATTATCCTCATCATGATATAATTCACCGTGAAAGTTCATCGTTGTGTTAAATCCTAAAACAACCAATTAACCGAAATAAATCTTCTTATTTCGAATTATTCACCAGTTGATTTTGATAAATAATTTGCTAGATGTGAACCCATCAACCATGCAACTCTCTTCACTTGAATAGTCTAACTGCTGGATCCATTTCGAAAGCTGTATGCTTACTTACCAAAGTATATATTAAGCTAATTATTGTATATATCTATAGCATATTATTCGAACCAAAAATAAACGAAGAATAAGATCGTTAGTCATTTACTTACTTATTAATAATAATTGTTGCTAAATTGTAAGACCATCATTACAAATGCTACATCGATTCTAAACATATTAGCTAAGCAAATATTCGATATATATACATATATAATACAAAGTAATAGTTTTATCGATATCTTTAATAAGAGAATTTCAATATTTTGCATTATTGAATTATTTAAAATTTTAAAATGTTTATGATTTAACAGTATAAAATAATTTTCCCTTCTTAGACAATTCATTTTTCATAAGGATTATTAAATTTTTTACTCAATCGATCTTCTGGTATTTAAGCTATTTGCTCTTCATTAATCTTCTACTGGCACTTTTAGTTTTGATGAATTTCAACATCGCCATTTTATTGAGAATTATCACGAGTTAGAAAACCAAAAAAATGTGCATTTGCAGAAATTAGATAATGTTTAATTCTTACGTAGTTTAATCTTTCGGTAAATCTATACAAAATTATCATATCATTTATTTTTGTTCCAAAATGAATAATATTCATTAAAAAATTCAATCAACTCCAATTTTCTTTTATAATGTCAAGACAATCTAATAATAATTTTTTTTTTTCATTTTATAAATTTCAAGTAAGATTTAAATTCAAATTTACTGATGTGTATAAATATTTTATGATATATTAGCATTTAGTTTATTAAGTATTTTGAACTGAAATTTCTAGGATAATCATTAATTATCCGCAGACTCCTATAGTGGTTCGCACTAAGGATGAACCTATTTGCATTATTGATTTCAACTAATGAGAAACTAAACTTCTGTATTTAGTGACATCGAATTCCAATGCTGAAGTTCATTCTTATAGTAAAAATTACTGTTTAGCATAAATCTGGTTGAAAAATATTATGGAATTCACTTACCATATCTTCAAGGATATACTACGTATTATTAAATGACAGTAATATTCGAATATCCATATAAATAGATTTTAAAGATCATTTGGTTTTTTTTTAAAGCTGTTCAATTCAGCTTAAAATAATTAATTATAATTTAAATAATATACAAAAATTCAGCATAGATCATACTTTAATTTAGTTTTGATCTTAATCTATCTATCTACATGAGAAACTTTAATATATCAATTTTGTCTTATTCCAGAATAATAACTTATATAGATTATGTTCAATAAATTGCCAGTAATAATACTTTGATCAGAGAACATTTTTCTTACAGTTGAAGATATGTAAACTTTAATGTACGAATTGTTATGCAACATTAAATTTAAAGGAAACAATGTCACAGTTTGTATGACATGAAGAGATAAGTTTGCTAGACATGATGTATACAAATTGCTACAAATCTAATCCTGTATTTAATAAAGATTCTGAAAATGAAAATTGGAAGCTTATTTTACTTATTAGTTAATGCAAAAGGCAAAATGAGGGCATTATATTTAAATATATTACCATATTTAGAATTTGCATCAAAATAATAAAAATTTGTTATTATTTTTTTATCTTTCAGTCTTTCCAAAGGCAAAATTAGAACATTTTAACTTTTAATGTTCTATCTATTGTATACCATAGAAAGATTAAGTGATTTATTTGTAACATCATCTATTAATGTTCTCTGAGTGACAAGAAAAATTATTTCTATCATATATATTATATAATAATTCTTTTTCAATAACTGATTAGATTATTTTTACCTCTAGTCAATAATGGCACAAATATGAAAATTCTAATAATTTTTAGACTAGAGCATATCGTTGTTGTTTTTATAACAGAAAATTGGAATTAATTGACTTTTTAAAATGACATCAAAAGAGTCTGTTGTAAAATATACTATATTTTTGATTAAACATTGCAAATTATATTTTAATATAAAATATAGTTTGCAACATTAAAATTCCTATAATAGCTCAATACAGGTGCGAAGCATTAATTTGAAAAATTTTTAATAAAAAGATTATTGATTTATTAATTACGGCTAAACTATTAAAATAAGTTAATAAGATTTCTTTTTCCTCAAGAATATTAATATATCGTCACGTTTAAATCGTATTTACAATATTTTGAATTCATTACAAAGCACATGTTTAACTTGTATTGTTTTGTTTAGAATATATAAGTATTAGTATTATTTTAATATAGAAATAAAAGAAATTTACGATTATTAAAAAGTTGTTTTTTAAAGATTATTGCAAAATGTGATATGTAAAATGACATTATACTTTCATCTCTTTTTTGATAGTTTTTTTTTTATTATTATTATACAGTAGTTAAGTGAATTTTTACACGAAAAATTTATTTCTTTCAATAAAAAAAATTAATTATTGATAAATATTGAATATTTCTATTGAAAGAATAATTTCAAATATGAAAATATGGATAACAAGAGTTGTTGAGAGATTACAAAAAAAGAAAAAGAGATTTTTAGAAATTTTACTTTTTGGTGCTTTTCATTGAGATTAACTGGAAGATTAAGAAGAATCGAATGAAGAAAAAATTTAGCGTAATGATTTTAAAGTTATTAAATATTGATTATCGCACAATAAACAATTAAGATATAACACGATAATATTATTATTTTTTGTTTCTCAATAATGTCCTATATATGATTATTAGTATCGATTTAGGCATAGCAATGATTTTATCGATGATTAAATTTACAAAGTACGTAGGAAATTTAGCTTTGTTTTATTATTTTTTAATAATAACAACTGAAATATTAAAAAAAAAAACTTATTTTAATTTAACAAATAAATTTTAAATTAGCAAAATTATTTAAAACATATAAATCCTATATGGAAAAGATTTTATTAAAAATTTCAGTTAAAATAGTATAATTTTTTATGTTTAAATTAACAATTTCTGTGTAAAAATAATAACAAAAAGTTATATTTTTCTAGATATTTTTATCCTAAATTATATACTGTATAATAAAAATTACCTAAGAAGTACTTATTATTCAATAATATAAATAAGAATATTATATATCATGATTATTATAGAATATATCATCGAATAAAAGATTAAAATTAACTCAAAAATTAGTAAAAAAATTAGAATATTCATCATCGATACTTTAAGCATGATAACTGATTTGTCTAATTATTAAACATGTATAAAACAAGCATTTTTGTGCTTAACTTTTAGTTTCTAAAGAAAAAAAATTATTGAATAACCATTAATGTCAACAAAAATCAATTTTAGACTAAATTTTAATTGATAATTACGAATAATAATTACCAAAATTCAGTTTCAAATAAACTAAAATTTTCGAATATTTACTAAGAATCTTAAAAAAAAAAAACTAGTGATGTTTATGTATTTTATTAAGGAACATTACGTAAAAATTATTGGCACTGGATCAAATTTCGAACAATTCCAAAATTAATCATAAAAATAGTTGATTAATTGATTAGTATTATAATGTATATAAGATAAGATAAAAGATAAATCTATACTGATTAATGACAAAAATTCTGAGCATCAATCATATTCCTTTTCAGAAGAATACTCACTTCAGAGAGAAGACGATTTGTCCTTGAATGAAAGAAACTTTATCATTTCTTTTCTCCAAATCCAAATTGGTTATGGATGGTGGCAAAAGAGTTTCTTTTAGTGATCCCATTGTGATGGGTATCCCTGATCACAATGGATTTTAGGTATATTTAAGATATCTTCATGGATCAGCGAGTGGATGTTAAATAGTTCATATTAGAGACGATATAATTTCTGTAATATTATATAAAATCTGTAAGGAGACAGAAAAGGGTTTATTATTCTAAAATAATAAAATTAAATTCGCTAATATTTTTAATTTAATAGAATTAGCAGTAAAAATGAAATTAATCTAGTATAGTTCTGTTACCTTAGTATATAATGCTTGTTAGTATCTATAAGATATTGCTTATATTAGCTTTAGAAAAACATAAAAAATGATTAAAAAATTAACTTTTAGTGTCACTGAAAAATAAAAAATGAAATAATTGAGTTTATTTTTACACCATTTTGCCATTTAATGCATTCTTGAAATATTATAATAAGTGTTATTTGTTGGTAAAGTTTGTAAATTCTGTGCCGATTCATCTGCTTAAAAAATTCCAAATCTTCTGTAATAATTAAATTTGTGCAGATTTTGAAAAATTTGATTCTAATAATATCCATAAAAATTTATCTAAATCAAGCGATTCGTCTATATTTTAATATAGATAAATCGGTTTGCTTGACTTAGATATGTTATTATAAAACTAATTTAAAGTTTTTAGAAATAGTAAAACTTCAACTAATTGGGAATTTATAGTTACTAAAACGATCGTAATAGAATAGAACGTACAGTATTTTCTATGTGAATACATTTAGAAATTTATGAAAAAATTGTAATGTTTTATTAAATTTAAAAACTTTTGTCTATCATTCGAGCATTACTATCTGAAGAACGATTATATCAACTTTTTTATTATAAACTTGAAAAAAGTAAATTTTTTTCATTACTAAATATGCTTTTCTCATTATTAGTTAGCTACTGTATAATAATTATGAAGGAATATATGAATTTATTTAAATACGCCTGAATAAAAGCTATAAAAAGGCTGATATTAGATTCCATTTAATGTTTTTCCCCTTAGGTTCCCAATATTAAATATTTGTAATTTTTTCAAGACTAATATATTAACCCAACATATAAATTTGAATTACAATTTCATCATGTTTTCAAAAGATTGCCAAAATATATATCATGTTATTATACTATCTACGAGTACAATTATACAATCTAAAATCTTAATCATTATCACATTTTTATATTCGTTCTCTATAAAACCGAAACATATAGGACGAAATTAAAATTTATAACCAAAATCAAAATTAAGATAAAAAGTAACAAATACAAATAATATAATAGGAGAAAATAATGCAAATATAATTATTTTTTCTATCTAAATATTCAGTATTCTTCAGGTTTGTTAATCATATTTGATATTATTCACTTTCTTAAAACTTTAACACCAGTTTTCTTTTTAATATTAGTTGAATGTTTAATGAAATATTTCACTCTAGAATATGATTTTTAAGTGGTAAAATAATTTTATCCTTCCGAAAGCTATTGAGTTAAAATCAATTCACTATCTAGATGTTATAAAAAATATATACAGGATGGTTCAGAAGGTTGGGGAATAATTGAAGCAGCATGTAGAGGAGGAAATTCTAAGCAAAAGTTCTTAGGGTCATTTTTTTTATTTGGGACTTCGTTAAAAAGAAATAGCGCCTGAAAGTTTTGTGACGTCATTTTCTCTAGGTATTAAAACGTGCCGAATGTAAGCCAAGTCACAATCATTTTTAGACCGGTTCTATTACTGAGAGTCTCATAACAGATCGATGAATACTCTTAGGATTTGCAAAATTTATTAAGCAAAGGTTACATCAGCACGGATACAATCGTATGGCGCCTACGCACAATTTTACAAAAGTTGTTCGAACTGCCGATCACCACATTCAATACAAGCATAGCATCATCCAACGAAACTCTGGGCCACTCTCAAAAATCCCTTGCATTCCACGTACCACGTCAGCTAAGTCATAAAACTTTCAAGTGTGATATCTTTTTAACGAAGCCCCAAATCAAAAAATGACACTAAGAACTTTTGCTTATAATTGCTTCCTCTACACGCCCCTTCAATTTTTCCCCAACCTTTTTGAATCATTCTATATATATGCCAATATAAGACAAAAAACAAGAAAGGAATATCAGAATTTTAATATGTCTTCAATTTTTCTTATATACTTTAATAAATATCGAGCATATTTAGATAAATTATTAAAGATGAATTACTTTAATAATAATGTTAATTAAACAATTACGCAGGATCCCCTGTAGATTAGGGAGTACAAAAAATACATTGAAGAGAAATATAAAACAAAGCAAAAAGACAGAAATCAATAAATATCGAGCATATTTAGATAAATTATTAAAGATGAATTACTTTAATAATAATGTTTATTAAACAATTACGCAGGATCCCCTGTAGATTAGGGGGTACAAAAAATACATTGAAGAGAAATATAAAACAAAACAAAAAGACAGAAATTATATAAAACTAAATAATAAGAGAAAATATAGATGAATATATAACAAGCTAAACACATCTTTAATAAAGTTAAATATGTTATATGAACGTTTTATCGCCAAGTCATGAAAGGCAAGATGAATTTCGTTAGGAGGGAGATGGAAAATTTTTTCTATATCATATTTTTCGAAAAGGTTCTAGAGAAGGGCAGATTTGGAATAAATGACTTATATCATAATTACAAAACGGACAGTATTTTGGAAGATATAGCGGGATAAATTTGTCTAGAAATCGGAGATGGAATTTATTAAAGCGGATTTGCATCAATATTTCTTTCAGGTTAAAGTTGAAATTACTATAAACGTAATATTGGGTTTGATTCGGGTCAAGGATAAGCCTGTACCAATTATGAAATGAAGAATGTTATGGAATGAGAAATAGCGTTATTAATCAATTGATTCTGAATTTCATTCCAGTTTGGATTGGAGTCCAATTGTGAAAATATAGATATTAAAGATGAATTACTTTAATCATAAGTTAAAGAACTATTATCAAGAAGGATTTTGTATCAGTAAAAATTATGCAGTCGTCCCTCCACATTCGCGGATTTGAATCATTCGCAAGTTTGCCATCAATAAATTAAATGCAACATTTTGGAGATTCGTGGCCTATTTTGGAAAATTACAGATGACTCCCGTAGGCCAGAAAATGTGAAGAAAACTAAAAATAAATTTTAGTAAATAAATACATAAAATATATATTATTAATCTATTTTACTTTTTTGTGTGTTAAATACGGTCAACAGTATTAAAAATTAAGGTTTCGGGGGCTTAGAGATATCTGCAATTTTTCTTCTTTTGCGAGGATCTTGTGTCCCTAAATCCCGCGAATGTGGATACCAATTAAATGATTAAACAGAATTAACTTTAAATTTAAATTAATTATTAATTAAAATTTGTTTTTTAGCAAAAGCATACTACATTCGTAAAAGCAGTTGAACATCGTTACAAATGCAACTAAACTGTTTTCTGGCCGTTTAAAAAATCATTTAAAAATAATGATTTAAATTTATTGAAATTTGATTAAAACTTTTTTAATTCCCAGAACAATTAATGATTTATAAATATAACATTTATAAATTTGATTATGTTATCAATCAGTAGCATGATTCGATTATTTTTGTGTGTATCATAATAGATATAATAAAAGAAAATTCAATTTCAGGGAAGGCATATTTACGCAATTCACCATCTGAATCATAATAAAAATAAACGAATAATTAAATTTTTATATATATATATATATTTTTATGCTTGGTTATTACCGTAGTAAATTTTGAATAATCAACTTGAAAATTTTTAAAGAAAAAAATAATTAAATTTTTTTTAACAAACTGGTATTAACTTCTTACTAAAAACTTAATTAGGAAACTTTTATTTCTTAGAAATTTCTTTGTGTTTGAATTAATAAAAAAATATAAGATTTTTCAGATTTCAAAAGAAAAAAAATTTCTAAAAAAAAAAATTGCAAAAAAAGTTAGATTATTCAATTATACTTTTCTTTTGAATTCAGATGTGATATAATTACTAAAATATATATTTACAAAAAAACAGTAACTTTATACTTTTTTAAGAAGATAAAAAATTTTTCTAGATTTAATTACTGTATTTGTAGTCTCAAAGTTTTTATAGTAAATGATAAACTAAAAGTTGAAGTCTCTGTCACTCAATGGCAATGCTTTCATGTGAATCAAACCTATTTTGATTCAGAATAAAATTGACTTTACATGTAAAATGCTTGTATTAAAAAACGATTTTATGTCTCCTCTTCGATGATTTCTGCTTTAACATGACCATAAAATTATCATGGTTGGTAATCAACAGGATAGCATCAATGCAGCATTCTATGAACACGTTACAATGAGATTAACTCGATGCCATTGTTAGTGCTGATATTTCTGAGAAGTAAGCATGAACGTAAACAAGCCATGATAGAATCTGTTGAAGAATATTGTAGTTTTTATTTAATTAGGTATCCATGCAACTGGATTTTAGATTTCTGATTATATATTTATAATACATCGTAATGAAATGCATAATGTTACATAATTTACTATTATAAAAGCCATGATAGAATCTGTTGAAGAATATTGTAGTTTTTATTTAATTAGGTATCCATGTAACTGGATTTTAGATTTCTGATTATATATTTATAATATATCGTAATGAAATGCATAATGTTACATAATTTACTATTAAAACTTAAAATTTTTTGGAAGCTTATTCGAATTTTTCTAACTTTATCTCTACAAATTCATAATTTTACAAGACAATTTTTAGCAATTAATATTTATATCTAGTTTAATTTCTAGTCCAATCACATAAGTAACTGTTTAAATAAGTTGATGACATGTGAGTAGATGAGAAAATATTGTATAACATTGATACAGTTATAAGGCAATTAGATCATAAGCTATTATGTTTACAAGTAATAGGTAAAAATCTACTTAAAGTGAGATTAACAAATGGCATCCGAATCTGCTTTATAATTAAAATTATAACAAACAAATAATGTCATAATTTAAATTACCATCATAAATTTTATCTAGTTCATTGACTAATGTAAACAATTATTTTTACTACTAAAGCATGTTTATATATAAAGTACTGAAAATAGAGAACGTTTATTATAAGAATTAGGAGGTTTATTGATAAAATTTCCTATTTGATTAATATTTATGCATTTAATTTCATCTTAAATTGTTATAGTTGCATCTTAATTGTTGCAAACCTCCTTATAGTCCATATTCTGTTTAAATTAAAATGATTTCTCTTGAAAAAACTTCTAACTATTCTAGCACAATCATTAAGTATACTCTTTTTTGTTTAACTGAGCTGAAATTCTCATGGTTCTTTCAGTAAAAAAAGTTCTACATGGAAAATTTTTTGTCGGAATTCGTTTAATTTGTTTGAGGAGGAGGAACGAAAGAACAACTACACTTTTTGCAAATTTTCGTTTTAGTCAAACTGCTTTTAACTTTTTTATTAGCTTCATATTTATCATCATTATAAGTTCTATTGAATATTTTTTCAAATATAAATATCAGTTTTATATATTTAACTAATTTAGCTAGAAAGTTACAGCGAATTGAAATTTAATCTTAATGGTTCTTGTAATAAGGATCGTGATGAGTCAAATATTTTTAGTATTAATATTTAAATCAACATAAATAGAATTCAAATTCTGATCAAGTCCAAAATTTTTCATAATTGAGAATAATTTAATCGAATAACAAAAGAGAAACAAACAGATTTGCAACGAACTAATCGCATACTTTCCGAATGAGTCTGCCATTTTTGAATGATGTGAGATTAAAATTTATATCATCAAAATTATGTTTAGGACACAGATAGATTTTAAAGAAATTGGAAAAATATATATTATCAGATAATTAATTGCTACTGATTTAAAAATCTAAAATATTTTTAATTTATAGTTCAATATTTATTACGGGAAAACCTCGGAGGTTTAACTTTTTGCCATTTTTATACAACTACAGTCCGTATACTTAGAGTTTTCCGCTGGAAAATTCCGCTTTAAACTAATAACAATGAAGACGGAAATATTGCATACTTCTTGCTATTTTAAAGATGTTTACTAGCAATTAACTTAAAAATCCAAACAAAATAGAATACCTGTCAGTTGATATGCATAATGCAATTAGTATGTGTCATTTCCAAGGAAGTCGTATCCATTGAAACGAGAATGGTTCATAAAATTCAGTCCGTCATGGTTTTTAATTTAATTTATTCTGAAATATAACATTTTTTTATAATCATATAGATAAATTAAAGAGGAGAATCAAAATCTTTTTTAATTATTATAATATAGCTTCTTCTATTACGTGATATTTTCGCATATTAATCAATCATTCTATTCCGACCAGACTACACATTTTAAATGCATATAATGTAGTTAAAGTAATTATACAGCTTTTCTTTAATTTCCTCGTTTTTAAAATATTGATGAATATTGTAAATAAACTCTTTCTCTTGATAATGAATTGATTTTTCATTTCCTAAACTCGAATTACTCTCTATCATAAACCAAAAATAAACCAAACGAAGAAAACAAAACTTACTGTACCCTTTTCGCCACTGACAATACAATTCGATAAGTAGTCTCTTCTCAGGGAAAACACTAAGCATACGGATTATAAAGATAACCGGTGTGCCATTTAGCACATAGGATTTGAACTTATCACAGTATAGGATTTCTAACTCATGTCAGAAAAGCCAATAATTAGACCAAATATTTTAATAATGTATCATAGAAGTTTGAATGCATGTCATTATTTTAAAAGGTCAAAGTCACAATGCAAACGATGAGACGTCAGATTGTCTTGAATAAGAAGAAAATTTCTATCGAATTTCATGAAAATCTACTAATTATTTCAAAAGTTATTAGTGAGGGCACCGATACACATACACATCATGTTGATCTTAAGTTATAAACCACAATTTCCTTCATTAAATAGGCTAAAAATAATATATTATTAATATTTATATGGTAAACTAGTTCACAAAAATAACATTTTTATAAATTATTTTAAGATTTTTAAAAATTTTCAAAAATATTAATTACTTCATATCTCTTTTGAAATAAACAAATATTTTAAGCGCATTAGTAGATGCAAGAATGCATTAATTAAAATTGTCATTAGTAAAATCACACTGATAATTTCAAGTGTCTATTATTCCACATACATTGTTCTTTAATCCAATTAAAATTTTAAAACTTTCCGAATTAATTATTATATTTACTAAAATAATAACTTGTAAAAGTTTAGATGAAATTCATTTTATATCTTTATAATGACACAAAATTGCAACTTCTTGGCTGAAGATATATTTTTTTCTTTTATAAAATATTGATTTTAAACATTATAAATAAATTTTATTTCTTTTTATTATTAAAACATCATCATATAAAATTGTTTTCTTTCCATTTTCTTCTCCAAATATAAGAAGATCAATGTTTACTTCCTAAGGCAAAATTTCGAAAAAGTAACTGATGATTTTATATCTGGAGGAGTTATATAGTCTCTATATATATATATTTTTTTAATATACAAACATATAATTTCTATTTTTAATAGACCAAAGTCTACTGATATCGTAGAAATCGTAGAATTGTTAGCTCATACTGATTTGAGCATTGAGAGTGACATAACTGACAACTCAGATTCTTGATTAATAATGTTATCTGCATTAGATAAATTGAACTAAATTATTAAAATTATTGTTCATCAAATATTAATCATCAAATCAATTTGAAATTGTATAGTTTCATTAGAAATAGGTAAGTTCTTGAAATTTAATTCGGTTTATCTTTCGAATTTTGAATTTTGTTTTCATAATCAATCAGCTTATAAATACGTAATAAACTTATTTTACAAATGTTTCCTGATTTTCAGAAATATCTTTTGCATCACAGCAAAAAGTGCTTCGGATGTAATTTAATATAAAATTTAATTTTTATTATAATAAAATT